>OU896711.1:43514670-43594680 GCA_918026855.4 Phaedon cochleariae
AATTCTCATAATGTCATAACACACCTGCGTTATGATGGTAGCAAATGTCCATTCAAGGGTATTACGAATGATTTAAGAAAGCGATTTTTATAATTACAGAATGGAGAAAATACTGTTGTAATAATAAAACGATCACGAATAGAAGATTTCTTTATAATGGTCCATCAATCAGAGCTGGTAGATATTTTTAATATCCCGTTTCCCTCAGTGTGGTTAGGTGAAAAACTTGGTAAAAAATAGCAGGAAATCGTTTATATTTTCATATAGATTATTTTCATATGTTCGAAAATATTGAAAACAGGTGAGTATTCAACCATTGATTTAAGATATAGTTGTTTGAATTGTCTATTTTTTAGAGAAATGCTCAGGATACATTTCCGTCATATTACGTGACTCCAGCAATCCATTTGAGTTATCAAATGAAAAATTTCAGAAACTTTTTCGATTAAACAAAATGTCAGCCCTTCATTTGATTGAAGAACTGTCTGGTATAGTAGATGAACCCACAAGAAAGGATACTATTCCTTTCCATCTTCAGGTAAGTATGTCAGTTGATCAAGAGATTAATTGATTGATATAATTTTAATACATGTTCAGATATTTGCAAGTCTTCCATTCTTTGGACATGGAAGTTACCAGACCACTGTTGGGGAGGATATTAATCTCGGAATAAGTCAACCTGGTATAAGCAGGATAATCAATAAAATTTGCATACTGATTTCAACTCATTTGCTGCAAAATTATATTGAATATCCAACTAGTGCAGAGGAAATTGCAAATGCTAAGAATGGGTAATTATAATACCAATAGCTATAGTGCATCAGGTTTTGAATTCTGATAACTGAAATATTTTAGATTCATGAATGGAGATTTGAATTTTCCCCATGCGATTGGTGCAATAAATTGCACACACATTGCAATTGTTCCATCTAAGATTGATGATCCTATCCATCCAGCTGTAGCCTATATTAATAGTGAAGGCTATCATAGTGTGAATGTACAAGCTGTAGGTACCTATTAAATTGAAGTTAATGTTTTTTCATAGGAATATAGTTGTGACCATAAATGTAAACAGTAATGCATAGAATTTAAGATTTTTGATGCAAAGCTGATGATAACGAATATTAATGCCCCATATCCAGGAGCTGTGCATGATTCCGCAATTAGGAATTCATCAACATTCCAAGCATATTTGAGACGGAAATATTTGGAAGGGAGAAGAAGTTGTTATATTCTTGGCGATTCTGGCTATCCCATCCAGCCTTGGATGTTGACACCAATTTTAAATGCATGTAATGACCAATAATGATATGTTGCTCTGTGGACTATTTTTGGTGTTCACAAGGCAAGAATAAATTTGTCGTCTAGCTCAGGAGAGAGGGGTGGTTCAATAAAATGAATACTCTAGGGAAGTCCCATGGAAACATGTATAATTATAATAAATATATTGTTCCACCAATGTGTGTGCTATATCAATTGTTCAGCAGGAATATATACGAATAAGTGGTTGGTTACAATGGTTATTATTGACTAACCTACGGTTATTATCATTGCGTTGGTTGCTGGTCACTCTGAAGCCCTAATGTACCCTAATGGCAGCGATCGTCAAAAAAAATGAGAAGAATGACAGGCGCTATTCTAACCTATTTAACCTTACATAATATAACATAACATTCATGATAGTCATGACCAGAGATAAGTTACCCACACATAAAATTTGGATAGTTATGATAATTCCGCTGATATCCTCAAATTTGGGAGGTAGTGATAATTATTTATACACTGGAAGGCCAAATGAAAATCCTCACAACACATCAATTTTGGTTGTATAAATTCTAGAAATGGTTGTGAAAAGGTGTACACCTGAACTTTCAATCTGACGCCTATGTACAATATGTTTACAGTAAGTACCTAATTATACAGATATCTACAAACTAAGCAGCCTAGCTTGAGTTCCTGTCAAGCTAATCCTTCTGGTGATAATGACGACAAGCGAACACAGTAAACTTGTAATGATTTCAGGGCCGATTCTCTAGCAGGGCCAATTATCCCTTCGGAGGTCCACAAGGGGGTTACAGAGCTAATCTAGGGTTACCTTGTTAATTGCAGAACCAGTTCCTCTGCAGAGGACTTGGATAACTCCCTGGAGTCACAACGAAAAGTCCAAGACTTCCCAATAGGTCCAACACAGGAGCCGTGCAGACCTGATACTGAGCTACCAGCTAGTTAAGCTCAACTATTCTCTAAGCAGGCTGAGTGATAGCCAGATGAGCTATTGGGGTCTATATAAGCATGCAGAATAGCAATATACAAAAAGGCCTGAAAATACATTTGTCTAAGCAAAGCAAAATGGCAAGCAGCAGAATGATAAGCAATGGTTAGGCAGGTTAATAACTAGGAGAGAAAAGATATGCTAGGTTGGTACTTTACCTTTGATTGTAGGTGGCCAAATGTGTCGAACTCGTGTTCGAAGTTTAATGATGGAGATTCAGTAGAATATGAACTGTATATCCAACAATCTTGTTGATAGTATCCAATTAAAGCTAATTTCGATTACTATTGTTCAATATTCTGAATCCCTTTTGGAAAAATCCGCTAAGAAGCGTGAGCACGTTTTCTTTTCCAGAATCCGTCACAAAAAAGATAGAAAATCTAGAAAAGGAGAGAAAACCGCTCTATCCGTCATCATATAAAACATTCTTTAGGACAGGCTAAATCGCAAAAGGTATTCCCAAGCCCTATTTCATATTATTGCCCAGGATGAAGCGAGATGGGAGACTTTGTAGCTAACCACCTGTCATGATTTTGGAAGTTTCCAATCGTATGTCAGTTGTCTCAACAATGACATCCATCAAGTTGATGACGTTTACGTCACGAACTACGATCTGTGACTGCGATAATTGTCTAGAGACAGTCTGCAGTAAATACAGAAGAGATGTCATATGTCACTTACGTCATCAATCAGACATTGACAAGTTGATAACTACCTTGACGTTTAAATAAATATGATGGACTGGAAATATGATATAATCATAACAATAACAATTACCAATAATACCATCGGACAATCTCACCTGGTACTGTCGGTTTATCCTGATTAATTGTGCCCCTCAAGCAAGGTGACACTACCAAGGTAAGGTTTATATCCCACTAAACAGCTGAACAATAAAGGTGATATTTTCCAGGTGGAAAGTTGAAGTTACACTCTACTTCATAATCTTAAGGAGTCCTAACAGTGATCAATACCTATTGAATCATACGGAAACATCCGTATATGAGAACTACACCCTAGAGGGAACTTATGAGACGAAATCAACCCAAGGATCATGAGGGATTATCGGTTGGCAGAAGGAAGAAGGTGAGTGTTAAGTTTAGTGATGCAGATTCAATCTTTAGAGTGCTTAGTAAATACTGATATTATTCTTTATTTTAGGTTCAATCAGGAAACCATTTACCTCCAGTGTACGGGTATACTTGGTGAGCTGATGATAGTATGATAATGTACTAAGATACTATTAATAAATTGGTGAAACTAAAGGGTTTTTGTGCTAGTCATAACTGAACCGTAACAACTCCCCTCTTCCGTGAAGAAAGTTTTTTTTTTCAAAAAAAGAAACTGCTATGGGTTGCTAATAAGGTTCCTAGTCGAAGGATCCTGGAGAAGTCATCAGGTAGGTAGTTAGGTAGGATAGGTTATGCTTCCGGTCAGGTAAGTCCGTAAGTCAGGTACGTTCGTCATTGCATCCCTCAATCCTCGTCGTCAGAGTTCAACTCTGGGGGATGAGCCTTGAGGTCTTTAGCATGCCAAACTCCCTTACTTTTTCCATTGTTGTCCACCAACTCGTATGACCACGGTGACATTATCCTAGAGATAACATATGGCCCTTCATACTTTGGCGCCAATTTGGCGGTAAAGCCCTTGGTGGCGTCGGACAGCGCGTACTTACGCTTCCATACTTGTTCATGGACTTGAAATTTATCGTCCCTCCTCCGCAGATTATATCGATGTCGACTGGTCTCGAAACTCTGCTTGATTCGACTAGCTACATCATCGAACACTTGAGTCAAAGCTCCCGCACGAAGTTTCGGATCGAATGGGGTTTTGGGACATTCCAACGCATTCGCATCCTTTCCGGAAAGATGTATTTCCCGGCCAAACATTATGAAATTCGGAGTTAGTTTGGTAGTTTCGTGGCAAGATGATCGAATCGCACATGCTACCTTTGGCAAAAGTTTATCCCAGACACGATGATTATCTGCGACATAGGAGGATAGCATCGTCTTGATAACGCGGTGACAACGCTCCACGGGATTGGCTTGGGCATGGAAATTGGAAATATAGCCCGCCGCGATATTATACGTTGTGAGTATGCCCTGGAGGTTTTTACTTTTGAATTGCACCCCATTATCCATAATAACTTTTTGGGGGGCCCCGAACATCAAGACAACTTGATTTTCGAATATCTCCGTAACCTTGTTGGCGGTGGCTTGTCGAAGCGGAAATAGGAGTACGTATTTGCTGAAGATATCTTGGACTGATAGAATATAAGAATACCCTTGACTTGACCTAGGCAAAGGCCCTACTAAGTCCATGCTCAGAATCTGCCAAGGACGAGAGGTAGTTGGGGCTAAACTGAGTAGTTGTCCTGCGGGCTTCCGTTGTTCGGGTTTAGTCATTAGGCATACTCGACAACGACGAACATATCTGGCTACATCTTCCTTGAGCTTTGGCCAGTAATACTTAGCCGAAACACGGGAGCAGGTCTTAGAAATACCAACATG
Source organism: Phaedon cochleariae (assembly GCA_918026855.4). Taxonomy (NCBI): domain Eukaryota; kingdom Metazoa; phylum Arthropoda; class Insecta; order Coleoptera; family Chrysomelidae; genus Phaedon; species Phaedon cochleariae. The sequence goes on from OU896711.1 coordinate 43,519,453, forward strand.
ACCGCAAGTAGGCGGGTCATGATTATCACGTATGATTTCTTTCCTCTTCTCCTTAGGGACTACCAGTAGCCAACCGTCTGACTCTTCGGACAGGTCCGGATAAGCTCTGCTGACTCGTTTAAATAACTTCCCGCCTTCTAGGTGGAACAGTGGGTACTTGGCAGGCGTGATCTCCACTCTCCTGCACATGTTCGAGTACCATTTGTCCCTGGGAGGCTGTGCCTCAACAACCGGTTCGACAGCATCCACGCGCGGGACGGCCCTAGAAAGAGCATCCGGTACCACATGGTCTTTCCCTCGTCGGTGGATGATGTCGAAATCGTATTGTTGGAGTCGAACAGCCCATCGAGCGATACGTCCAATGGGATCCTTAATATTATTGATCCACTTCAAACTGAAGTGATCTGTCGTGACAGTAAATCTAGTGCCCTCTAAATACGGTCGCAACTTCTCTATCGCGAACAGGACTGCCAGACATTCCTTTTCTGTAGTGCTGTACTTACGTTCAGCCTTGGAGAGCGATCTACTCAGATAACATATGACCTTCTCTTGGTGATTCTCCCCAACCTGAGTGAGCACAGCACCCAGTCCGTAATCGGAGGCATCTGTCTGTAGCGAGAAAGGAAGATCAAAATTTGGGCAGGATAAGATAGGTGCTGACACTAGATGATCTTTTAGGATACAGAAGGCTGTTTCACAGTCTTTCGTCCATTCAAAGACCTTATTCTTCCGCAGAAGATTACATAAAGGAGCTGTGACGGTTGAAAAATGTGGTACGAACCGTCTGTACCAGGAGGCTAATCCTATAAGTCGACGAACATCTCCAACATTTCTCGGCGTGGGGATGTTTAGGATGGCCTCTACCTTTCCCGGGTCGACCATCAAGCCCGCCGCACCGACGACGTACCCGAGATATTTTAGTTCCGGCTTGCAGATGTGGCACTTGTCCTTATTCAGGGTAAGTCCTGCTTTTTGTAGCCGATTGAGGACTTCTTGGAGAACTTCTATGTGTTTTTCGAAGGAAGAGGTACAGATGATGACATCATCGAGGTAAACAAACACATATTGTTCCAAGTCGACTCCTATCACTCGGTCTATGAATCTCTGCCACGTAGCCGGGGCATTGTGCAATCCCATGGGCATCCGCCGAAACTGAAACAATCCTCTGTTGGGCACTACGAATGCCGTTAGAGGTTTTGACTCTTCTGCTAACGGTATCTGCCAATAGGCTGACTTGATGTCGAGCGTAGTCAGGTAATGGGCATCCCTCAATTTGTCGAGCGTCGCTCCAACAAATGGCAGCGGATAGGCATCACGAGTGGTAACCTTGTTAAGTTGCCTGAAGTCCACCACGAACCGGTACCGTCCATCGGGCTTTTTAATCAGTAGGATTGGTGAGGCCCAAGGGGAACTCGAAGGTTCAATCACGCCATCTGCCAACATCTTTTCTAGCTCTTCATTGACCTGTTTTTGAAGAGTAGGTGAAAGAGGGTAATGTCGTTGTTTAAGTGGAGGCGATTGCGTCGGAATTACATGCTCGACCAGGGAGGTACAGCCTAGGGTACTACCCATTTGTCGAAACGCCTCCTCAACTAGCTTATCTAGTCTACTCCTCTGATCCTGGGTTAATGAATCCATAGAGACAAGAGCCACTTCTGGCTTTAGATGATCCTGATGATTCTTAAAAAACCATTCTCCGGAAAACATATCGGGGACTATACGCATTTTCCTCCAAAAATCCATCCCCAGGATGAGTGTATGTGGCATCGACGGAATTACCAATACTTCTAGGGTACTAACCCTTCCATTGAGTTCTAGAGGTAGGGATATTTTCCCTTTTATCGCACAGGTCTCTCCGCTGGCTACAGTACAAAATTGAGTGTCTGCCCTTTTAAGGGCACAGTGTGACCTTAACAATTCCCAACCGGGTCCTCCCAGAATGGTGTTTGTAGCTCCGGAGTCTAGTAATCCCAACAATTTTCGCCCAAAAATTTTCACCTGTAAGTATGGCCTAGTATCGTCCTTGGCGTGAGCCAAGACATAATCGAGGATGATTTGGTGTTTATGGATGGCCGTAGATGGAGGTTGATTCACCACTTGGCCTAATGGCGACCTCCTCTCGGGTTTTTTCGACACCGAGGACAAGAGTCGGAGGTCACATTTTCCTTGCCACATTTGAAACAGAACTTCCTTCGAGGTTCTGGACACTGACGAAATCTATGTTCTGAATTGCCACAGTTCCAACATACCGCTGCCTGAGGTCTATCAGTATGCATGTCATGACGCCTGTTAGATTGTTCTTCAGGGTGTCTGTCCGTGTGTCTGTCGTTTTGTCTGGTAGTTTGTCGTTCAGGATGACTGTCGGCATAAGAGGAGCGGTTGACTGAAGACTCGGGAGAAGAATTAGCGAAATTAACCAAGGGTTGTTGAGATGCTATAGGTCTGGAATCCACAGCAGAAACTGAATTCTGTGGAGTTATCTTGCGATAGGCTAGTTCGGGTTCTAAGAGAGATCTATAGGAAGTAGATGGTGGAGTGAATCTCTGGACTCTGAGCTCAGTTTCTTCCACAGATCGACTTAATCGGGTTAGATCGGTAATTGTTTTGATCTCACATAGAGCCAACTGGGTTTGGATATGGGGAAGGAGATTACGACGGATTATATTGACCCTAGCCTCATCGTTAGGAATGGTTTCTAGTTTTCGGAATAAGTTCTCCATGGCTGTTACATAAGTAAGTACTTTTTCCTGAGCCCCCTGTGTCCTTTTGCGTATTTCGTCCCATAGGCTATACTCATAATCATATGGACGGAACGCTGCACGCAATTGACTGACAAGGTCATCCCAATCCTGGAATTTTCCCATCCTGAACCACAGTAACGCGTCCAGAGTAAATATTTCCGGTGCCCAACGAAGAAGACTTGCCTTGGGAATACCTCTAGCGATCCGTAGTTCCTCTACCCTTTCTAGAAATTCGTTCACGCTAGATCTACCATTGTATCGCAAATTAAATCGGTTTAGGTCTCTCCATTGGGTGTCGGTGGGAGGATAGACTCCACTCAACTTATCATTGGGAATAATTGGGGACATTTGAAGATTATTGAATCTTTGTTGTAATGCCACAGATGGGTCCATGGTTAAATCGACTAATCGAGTAGAGTTGTTACACTGTACTCTTCTCGACGTTTCATTCGGTGAGGAGGGTGGAAAAATCTCATCAGGAAACGATACTCGGGGCTTAGAGTAACAAGGAATCGGTGCGTCGCCTACATTCTGATGAGACATAAAGGAAGCTAGAACCTCCTGATAAGTACCAGAAGGGCCTTGGGAAGCTGAGTCATCCGACGCTTTTTGAGTCCTCGGTTCCGAGGATACTTCAGCCGGCTCGTCGGTCAGGTCAATAAGGTCGGTTGTTACAACCATTGGAGGGGGAGGTTGTTGGAATGACGTTGGAGTCAAAGGGGGAACCGGAGTGTCAAGTAAAGATTGGTTGTTTTGGGGTGTTGGCTCCAGTACATCTCTTGGTCTTGAAGTTGTACCAAGACCCTCAAATACTAAATTTAATTCACCAATTAGTTGAGCACAGCGACTAACTAATTGATTCCGCACGCCTTCGACCGCCTCTGTCTTGCCCGTAATTCTCCCCAATCTCAAGGATAAGTGTATAAGCCTACTATAAATTCTTCGAAATTCGTTGTCTCCATTTTCATGATCGAATTCTGAAATAGACTTTTCCAAATCACCTAGTTTCTGTTTGCAAATAACGATTTCATTATCGATATCCAGAAATGCTTGGACTATGACTGCTCCCGGATGTTTTTTTTCCAACCGAAAAATTTCTCTCAATGCAATTCTTTTTTTCTCTACTGTATTTCCTATCGGTAATCCACGTATATAAAGCTCGTAAGTTAACTCGTCACCCAAAAGACGATTTACTTCCATTTTATAATTTTGATAAACTCTACCCCACCCTTTCCAGAAGAGGAATGAAAACTATAAAAAAAAACAACACTTTGCTTAGACAAACCAATCTCCAGGGATCTGACCCATAAGATGTCACAATACTATCTTGGTTTTATGGTTTTCACAACCTCCAAGCACACCATCCAAACCGAGCTGCAAAACTTAAAACTTACCAAGCGGCAATCCCGACAGTTATATCTAACAGCATAAGAATGAGAAAAATGAATTTAATTTATCTTCACCCTGTATAAAAAAACAGATCCTCCAACTTATTTATATCCGTTGGTATTGAAGAAACTATTTCCGCTATCAATTAAAATTATTCCTCAAAACAATAACCTCTTCGGTGGTATCCAAAAAAAAATCACCCTGTATATTGAATTTGAAAAAAAATATTTTCTGGATTTGAGATGATTCACGAAAGTAGGTATTCAATATGAATTAATTATCTGCAGACTGATTTCACCCTGTATATCTCCTATAAATTAGACCAAAATGATAAAACTATGTAGAGGTGTCTGATTATAAATATTAATTTTTTTTTTGTAGGTATACCCTGAAATCAGTACATTTTCGCCATATTCCGAAAAAAAACAACTAGCTTTCAAAGTACCTACCATGCAACCAACTAGCAATTCGATAATAAGCGTTTTTTTTTCCAATTACCAATGATTAAACCTACGTTGTGGGCGCCAAACTTGTAATGACCAATAATGATATGTTGCTCTGTGGACTATTTTTGGTGTTCACAAGGCAACGCGCCCACGTTGGGCGCCAAACTTGTAATGACCAATAATGATATGTTGCTCTGTGGACTATTTTTGGTGTTCACAAGGCAAGAATAAATTTGTCGTCTAGCTCAGGAGAGAGGGGTGGTTCAATAAAATGAATACTCTAGGGAAGTCCCATGGAAACATGTATAATTATAATAAATATATTGTTCCACCAATGTGTGTGCTATATCAATTGTTCAGCAGGAATATATACGAATAAGTGGTTGGTTACAATGGTTATTATTGACTAACCTACGGTTATTATCATTGCGTTGGTTGCTGGTCACTCTGAAGCCCTAATGTACCCTAATGGCAGCGATCGTCAAAAAAAATGAGAAGAATGACAGGCGCTATTCTAACCTATTTAACCTTACATAATATAACATAACATTCATGATAGTCATGACCAGAGATAAGTTACCCACACATAAAATTTGGATAGTTATGATAATTCCGCTGATATCCTCAAATTTGGGAGGTAGTGATAATTATTTATACACTGGAAGGCCAAATGAAAATCCTCACAACACATCAATTTTGGTTGTATAAATTCTAGAAATGGTTGTGAAAAGGTGTACACCTGAACTTTCAATCTGACGCCTATGTACAATATGTTTACAGTAAGTACCTAATTATACAGATATCTACAAACTAAGCAGCCTAGCTTGAGTTCCTGTCAAGCTAATCCTTCTGGTGATAATGACGACAAGCGAACACAGTAAACTTGTAATGATTTCAGGGCCGATTCTCTAGCAGGGCCAATTATCCCTTCGGAGGTCCACAAGGGGGTTACAGAGCTAATCTAGGGTTACCTTGTTAATTGCAGAACCAGTTCCTCTGCAGAGGACTTGGATAACTCCCTGGAGTCACAACGAAAAGTCCAAGACTTCCCAATAGGTCCAACACAGGAGCCGTGCAGACCTGATACTGAGCTACCAGCTAGTTAAGCTCAACTATTCTCTAAGCAGGCTGAGTGATAGCCAGATAAGCTATTGGGGTCTATATAAGCATGCAGAATAGCAATATACAAAAAGGCCTGAAAATACATTTGTCTAAGCAAAGCAAAATGGCAAGCAGCAGAATGATAAGCAATGGTTAGGCAGGTTAATAACTAGGAGAGAAAAGATATGCTAGGTTGGTACTTTACCTTTGATTGTAGGTGGCCAAATGTGTCGAACTCGTGTTCGAAGTTTAATGATGGAGATTCAGTAGAATATGAACTGTATATCCAACAATCTTGTTGATAGTATCCAATTAAAGCTAATTTCGATTACTATTGTTCAATATTCTGAATCCCTTTTGGAAAAATCCGCTAAGAAGCGTGAGCACGTTTTCTTTTCCAGAATCCGTCACAAAAAAGATAGAAAATCTAGAAAAGGAGAGAAAACCGCTCTATCCGTCATCATATAAAACATTCTTTAGGACAGGCTAAATCGCAAAAGGTATTCCCAAGCCCTATTTCATATTATTGCCCAGGATGAAGCGAGATGGGAGACTTTGTAGCTAACCACCTGTCATGATTTTGGAAGTTTCCAATCGTATGTCAGTTGTCTCAACAATGACATCCATCAAGTTGATGACGTTTACGTCACGAACTACGATCTGTGACTGCGATAATTGTCTAGAGACAGTCTGCAGTAAATACAGAAGAGATGTCATATGTCACTTACGTCATCAATCAGACATTGACAAGTTGATAACTACCTTGACGTTTAAATAAATATGATGGACTGGAAATATGATATAATCATAACAATAACAATTACCAATAATACCATCGGACAATCTCACCTGGTACTGTCGGTTTATCCTGATTAATTGTGCCCCTCAAGCAAGGTGACACTACCAAGGTAAGGTTTATATCCCACTAAACAGCTGAACAATAAAGGTGATATTTTCCAGGTGGAAAGTTGAAGTTACACTCTACTTCATAATCTTAAGGAGTCCTAACAGTGATCAATACCTATTGAATCATACGGAAACATCCGTATATGAGAACTACACCCATAGAGGGAACTTATGAGACGAAATCAACCCAAGGATCATGAGGGATTATCGGTTGGCAGAAGGAAGAAGGTGAGTGTTAAGTTTAGTGATGCAGATTCAATCTTTAGAGTGCTTAGTAAATACTGATATTATTCTTTATTTTAGGTTCAATCAGGAAACCATTTACCTCCAGTGTACGGGTATACTTGGTGAGCTGATGATAGTATGATAATGTACTAAGATACTATTAATAAATTGGTGAAACTAAAGGGTTTTTGTGCTAGTCATAACTGAACCGTAACATGCAGCACCAAATACCCCAGAAGATCATTACAATAATTTACACCGTCAAGCAAGAAACGTAGTATACAGAGGCGTTGGGGTCTTGAAAGCACGATTCAGATGTCTTAGAAAAGATATAAACATGATGTTGCAGCTCGAATAATTTGTTCATGTGTAGTTTTACATAACATCTGTAGAATTTATAATTTGCCAGATGAAGAATATGCTGATGATAGAGATGATATTATAGAAGATGAAGATGATAATCAACTGCCTAAAAATGGAGAGAACAGAATAAATAATGGCGAACAAATATAAATTCATGAAAATACATTCTGATTACAAAAAAATATATTCATGCATCAAAAGTCTGAACATCACCTGATCAACTTTTTTTCAATTTCAGATATTGATGAACTCACTAGCTGAAGGCAGATATGTCAGAAGACAAATAGTGAACCTTATGCAAGAAATGTAAATTTTCTAGAATACTTGTCATTTATTTATAAAACAAAATAAAATATGAATTCTAAAAGTAAATTTGATTACAGGAACCAAATATACCTATGAACAAAAACATATAAATTCCAAAAATAATAAATAAGTAACAAATCACATTGCAAATTAGGTAGGTACTAAAAAGTATTGTAAAGAAGTTAGCTGCTTTCCTTATTCAAGGCTGAAGCAATTTTTGATATAGCATCAGCAAGCTGAGAAATAGCAGCAGCCATTTCCTTGACCATTTGTTGAGTGCTTTCACTGTATAGAATGGCTGAATTTTCCAACTTTTTGGAAGAATTGATTTTTTTCTTCCTGTGTGCAATTTTTGGAATAGCACCTATAAAAAAATCAGCTAGTCAATAATATCTGACATTTTTTTATCAACAAAGACCTTACAGACAAATTGAATCCTAATTATCACCACAGAAATAAGGGTAATTTTGCACTTATCATGCGATGGCATTCGAATGACTTTCACCCGCCATCTTTTTGGATTTGAAGTGATATTCATCCTTCTTCGAACGTTTTTTCACTTCAATAGTTTGAAACTAGCTGTTGTATGATATGAAACTTCAGAACAAATCGAAATTATACCATTGAAGCGTTCATCCAAACAATTTCAAGCTACAGATTCGAGTTGTTGGGAATATCAGAATTCACTTCTACCGCAGGGGAGTTCAAATCATCAGTTCACCGCCAACTTTTCGAATTTAAATTCACTATTCTTTCTCAGGCCATTAGATCATTATTCGAACAAAATGGATCTCATGTTGAGTGACTATATTTGTTTGGCGAAAGAGAGAGCTGATTTCATAAGATTCCTGATAGATATCGGAATATTGGCAGAGACTGTGAAATGCCAAAAGTGCAGAAGTGTGTGCCCATTGATGAAAGACTCCCTGTGGTATCGATGCACCAAGAATGTAGTGGTACGGAGGGGGCACAGTTTAAGGAAAAAAAGTTGCTCCTTCAGCAGAAGTGCTAGAATGAATACATTTTTCGAGGGGCACTTATTGGGGCTGGAAAAAACAGCACTATTTGTGGGGTATTTTTTGTTATTGCCGCACCCTCGTTGCGCATTTCTTATGCAAGAATTGCAAATTTCGGCACATAGTGTGGTAGATTGGAGCAATTTTTGCAGGGAGGTAAATATCTGATAAAAATAAGTATATTCAAGATTTTCAGCATGCGCACATATTTATGTAATTATGTTTGCATCGTGTGGTGCCTAACAAATTCTACCCTACTAGGCGGAGTTGGGAAGGTCGTCGAGATTGACGAGGCGAAGTTTGGAAAGAGAAAATTCAACAGGGGACGTTTAATCGAGGGCCAGTGGATTTTTGGGGGCATAGAGAGAGGTTCCTCCAACATGTTTTTGGTGCCAGTGCCCAATAGGACGGCCGAAACATTGATCGAATTGATCAGACGGTGGATTAGGCCAGGAACAAGTATTATATCTGATTGCTGGAGAGCCTATGCTAATCTGAACCAAGAAGGTTTTGAACATCTGACAGTGAACCACAGTGTTAATTTTATGGATCCTGAAACAGGTTTGTTTCATGAAATATTTTCCTGTCAATGAGTTTATAATTCAAATTTTAGGTGCCCATACGCAGAACATAAAGAGAACCTGGAGCGAGGTAAGGTCTGGTAGGAAAAGAGACCACATTGTAGGCTACCTTGCTGAGCACATTTTCAAAAGACATTTTAGCTTCGAGAAAAGAATTTATAATTTTTATTTGACAACATGGAACATGTATGGAAATTAATATATTTTCAGTTTTTCAATTAAATTACAAATAGAAACATGTCGAAAGTGCTTTATAATTATTGATTTTCTCAACTATAAGATCTTATTTGCCATTTTTTCCTATAGGTACACCATTAAGGTCTTCATAAATTTTATGCATCATGCATTTACTGAAATACCTAGCTCTTCTCTCAAACCCTTTTTCTTCATCTGAGAGATATTTATAAATATCTAATATTTCCTTATAATTCGAATGCATCAAATTCATGCCCTTCACCCTTACTAAAAATCTATATAAATCATCATGGTCTCGCACACCGTTTAAATAAAAGAAAGAACATATTTTTATTCTTTCTCCATATTTGAATGTATTTGTGGCCAAACTCTGCATTATATAATTTGGCCAGGATTCACATTCAACGATATCCTATATTAGCCATAGATAATCATCTAAAATTAATCATTCAATGTGAAATTATTCAGACGAACTCGAGTTACTCACTTGGCTTATAGCTGGGTAAATATGCTTATTTCAATTTAATTTGAAGATTCATACTGCTTAAAAGTTTGTTTGAAGTTGATGTGTAAAAGAGAATAAAGAAGGAAGAATACTTTTCAAAATTCAAAATGATAGCGGGTGAAACTCTTGAAAATTTGACAATTGACATCTCGTATTTTGTAGCGTATGTCTGAAATGCTTCGTATGTCTTAGATTTGATAATTGAGGCCGTCAGCTGATGTGATTGTTTACTTCATTAAATATGGAAAAATCTCCGAAAAAAAATACTTTCAATTGATTTTAATAAATAGAATGTGTCATTAAAGTACAACGAGAGTATGTTAAGTGTCCAGTGATGAAAAAAGAAGGGCAAGTAGTTGCAAATGCGATCCAAGATAGTTGGCAAATACGAGGTGAAATTTCGAACTTTTTCGTGAAATATCTCGAAAAATAGTGGTTTGTTCACATTTTCATTGTGAAATTCGTGTTTTTCAGACGAAAATACGTAAGTAGCAAAAAAAAATTTCGAAAAAAAACCCATCGCATGATAAGTGCAAAATTACCCAAATAAGTCATACCTGATTAGTGCAAAGGCTCTGGAATGTCTAATATTTCTGATTCCATAATTTCCCTTTGAATATCAGTCTCAGGCACTGAAATATTACATTCATTTTCTGTTACTTCAATAATCACATTTTCCACCAATTCTGCATCTGGATCTACTTCTGCTGGTGCACCAGGACACCCAATGATGTTGATCCATCCAAAAAGGGCCATCAGTCTATTTTCAAGATCAGTGAGATCCTTACAAATGTATCCCCCACCACCTGTCTGCATAATAGCACTGTAGTTCAGGCGAGCTTTTTTTGTCTTAGATTTCCATTCATACAGATACTGAAGAAAAAAATTGATAACTATTAGTACATTTGCATTATATAAAAAATTAACACCACAATATACTGAATTGCATGATAATGAACATACGGTTTTCCACTGTTTTTTGGCTTTTCGGGCACCATTTTCTACACTATTCAAGAGAGCTGTAAGTTCTTCCCACTTATCATTCAGTTCAGTAGGATTCAATGGATGTGTTTTCCCAGTAATTAACACTTTATTTTTTCCCAAAAAGTTTATAATTAATTCCATCTGGGTTTTAGTAGTTTTTTCATTTCTTTGGGACATTTTTCAAATGACTTATTGTACTAATAATTATAAAAATAAATTAACAGCACTTTAGCGCCTTCCTCAAAGATTCAAAGGAACTAATTTTTGAGGTTAGATAATTCTTCTTCTTGTGTACATAAATGTGTGTAAATATCATGAAATACAGTGTTGTCAGCTCTAAAGGTACCTCTCTTCATAGCAATATTGCAGGAACAAAAGTAATAACCAATCTTGCTATAAATGTCAGATCAGAATACAGAATAGCATAGCCATATTGTTATAAGTAAGTTAGGAAGAAAGCAAGATAACTAAGACGGCAAGCATTATAGCAATATGCAAACAGAATCGACCCGAATATCATTATATTCTGACCATGTACTTAGAGGTACATAGCTATGCAATAAAAGATAACCAGAGACAACTCTGTAGTCTCTGAAGATAACATCATACCTATCCATGTTTCATTCATCCTAGGGTTCCCAGAGATTTGGTCCATAAACTCAAAACGGAAAATGAGGCTTCTGAGTAGAGTATTACAAAAAAAATACAGGCTTCAAGAGAATAAGTAGTGAGAAATGTATTTCAGCATTTTTATGGTTTGTTAGGAATGAATCCATCTTATTTCGAGTTGTGGCAGATAGATAAAATTTATCTATTAGCACTCTCCATGGAATAGTAGAAAATGTGGCAACGTGTTGAATAGGTCTAACAATTTCATTGTCTGGCCATCAGCTCAAGAGTGTGAAAACATTGCTGCAGAATTTGCAGAGATTAGTTTTCCCGATATTCCATTGGTTGTATATATGGCTTACATAATTATAAGGATCGATATACCTACAGATGATGCGGAATCATATTTGAACAGGAAAAATAGCATTCCATCCAAGTGAATAACTGATTTGCATAGGTATCAAGATAGGTGGATTCAAGGGGCATGAAACTAAAATTAATTTATCAATACCATACATGGATCAATGCATTTCTAGTTTCCAACCCAACAAAATTCTATCTCTTTGAAACGTACCAACTTTTTTCTTGATATTATATCTATGCTCTTATGTTTCTTCTACATCACATTTTTTACAGGTACAAGTTGTTTGTGACAGCTCTAAAAAAATAAGAGATGTATTCATCGGATATCAAGGAAGTGTCCATGATGCCAGAGTTTTCAGGACTAGTCCTTTATATCAAAATATGGCAAAAAATTGCAGAGATTATGTTCTTCTCGGTGACAGTGCCTACCCTTTGCCTGATAAATTCATTAGCACCCGACAAAATAATGAGAATTCGTCAAATGCTCGAACAAAATACAATAAAAAATTTAGCCAATGCAGGGTTTTCATAGAGCATACAATAGGGCTTCTCAAGCAGAGATTTCGACAACTGTTCCATCTGAAGAGCAGGAAAATCAATTCATTTGCCATTTCATAAGAGCCTGCTGTGTCTTGCACAATAATATGTGCATGGATGATCTGATTTTCAATGAGTCACACCAAAACCTAAATAAAGAACATATTGAAGAGGAGATGATTGAAAATGAAGTAAATGATGACAGAAATTATAGAAATTATATAGCTCCAATGTTTGATATTTGAACATTTGTATGCAATTTAATATAGATATTTTCATTTTGATGTAATGTCAATAAAATAGTCAGTATATCTTCAGATTGGATTTTTATACATTATAGGTGAAGCTGTGGATAAAAAATTCAGGTAGGTACTTATTAGAATAAACAAAGAATTCACACACATGTAATGAAAGTGGAGAAAATGGGACAACAATGAATGAACAAACAAAAAAAAGTAATAGTAAAAACTTTCATGAAAGGACTAGCATGAATGGCAATACATAGAACTAATGAAAAATACCATTGAAATCACAGCACATTAAACTACCTATTGCAGAAAAACGGGGGTATGGGTTAGCTGGATTAATTTTGAAGACGTTGTGAAGTATCTACATATATATATATATATATATATATATGAAACTGTCGATTTCCTTCGGGTATGCAGTCAAAGAAAAACAAAGTGTACTCTTGTTTCTGTTCAAGCTTTCGAGTCTTTATTGGCTCTTCATCAGGAACTGGAAAATGAGGTTTTGTTGAAGCTGGCTTCCATTAAGTGGGGAATAATACATGTGTAAAAGAACATTCACAACATGAAAACATCAATATTTTTGAAAGTTGATAAAAATTATTACATTATATTTGATTTTAGTCGATAAAACTTGCAAAGCATTTTTGCTGCGGTAAATATTACAACATGGCTGACAAACAGAAGCAGAACAGTGTTTGTCAGCCATGTTGTAATATTTACCGCAGCAAAAATGCTTTGCAAGTTTTCTCGACTAAAATCAAATATAATGTAATAATTTTTATCAACTTTCAAAAATATTGATGTTTTCATGTTGTGAATGTTCTTTTACACATGTATTATTCCCCACTTAATGGAAGCCAGCTTCAACAAAACCTCATTTTCCAGTTCCTGATGAAGAGCCAATAAAGACTCGAAAGCTTGAACAGAAACAAGAGTACACTTTGTTTTTCTTTGACTGCATACCCGAAGGAAATCGACAGTTTCATCCTTAACTTAGACAGTCGTCTAATCCTCTCCTCTATATATATATATATACATTCTACCTGAATCTGTTGATTGTCCAATTTCTTGAATTTGATAATCTGAAAATATACGAGGTATCAATATTCTGCTGATGAGAATTTGATAGCCGAAATGAGTTTTATGCAAGTGAGGTCATATGACCTGTTTGTGAGATATAATTCCTATATCACTGTTATAAATGATTTTTTGAAAGTTCTAAGCCCATCAAGATCAGAGTTCATACAAATATACTTCTCCTATAAATTACAATTTTCATTTCAATACTGAACGTATTGGTGAGTTCTATTTTTATATCATGATACATCATATTGTACAATTGCACAATTTGAAAGATGATGTCAAATCTCAATTTCAGAGGATTTTCATTTTCCATGCTCTCTTCTTGGATGTTCAACAGATTTTTTTGTGTTCATAATTATATCTGAGAATATTCCTTTTGAATACAAAATATGTTTTTTAACCTCGAGGTTAACCTTCAATATAGGTAGTCGAGTTGAAACAAACAACCAATTACCTGAATCTCCTGTACATTGCTGACTATGTGATTAGAGGCTGTATGGTTTACTTGGTTGTGGATTATATGGATCATCAGTGAATTCTGGTAGTGGAGGTGATAAACAGCTAGATTTATGTCCTGTGACAATAATCATTCAGCATTGAAAAAAATGTATGTAAAATTCTATTGAATGTGTGTTAAAATTTGATAAATAATGAATAATATATCTTGAAAAGCATTAGAGATATTGATGGTGAATATATAGAAAGTTTACACCTTGCTAACAATCATAATATGGGTATTTTTATAGATTTCAACATCCTTTGTATACAAGTAACAAATAAGAATGTACTTCAAAAACTATGTGAGTACAAGCTCAATCATAGATGAGTAAGAAAATTAGGAAAAATTCAATTCTAGGAGATAAAATCTGAGAGAAAGAAAATGAAAGAAAACTGTGAATTGTAAATCAAAATTTCATTCAATTAAGACACTATCAGTGATTTGAATGATGGGGCAAAAGATAGAATTTAGGAAAAATTTCAATTTTCTCTGGAGGAAAATATCAAAATTCCAAAATTCATATTTTTCAATTTAGTCAACATCCCAATAAAACTCTAATAATTGAATGAAAAATACTAAAAAAACATCTACCTACCTTTCAGATGCTTGGACAAAAATGCTCCTCTGTCCTCTGCCCATTTCATCTTCTGAAGATGTTTCTTTTGTGCATCTCTTTCTGGCATCAGCAAGATTGTCTTAAATGTAAGAATCCTTATAAACAATATTGTATAATTTTCTTAACAAACTATAATTCTGAAGTTCATAAAATTTCATAGATGAAAACCCAAAGTCATCTCCACAACTTTTATTTAATGATCCTAGATCATATAAGGGAACATGTTTCGGGCTTATATAAGCCCATCATCAGCCAAGAAAATGTAAAGTTATGGAAGTGAAAAATGTTGCAATGTGTATAAAATAAGCAATAACGGAGCAAGCAAAGGCCATTGCTCCATGATTGTTTATATAATAAAAATGTTTTTTAAAAATTTTTTCTAAAAAGTTGAAGGTTTAGGGGTCGGGAACATACTTAATAAGGGCCCACGGTACCCTCAAATCACCGATAAGTGGTAATTAAACTTGAAAATATCAATATTTTATATTCAAGTTCAATTACCACTTATCGGTGATTTAAGGGTACCGTGGGCCCTTATTAAATATGTTCCCGACCCCTAAACCTTCAACTTTTTAAAAAAAAATTTAAAAACATCTTTATTATATAAACAATCATGGAGCAATGGCCTTTGCTTGCTCCGTTATTGCTTATTTTATACACATTGCAACATTTTTCACTTCCATAACTTTACATTTTTTTGGCTGATGATGGGCTTATATAAGCCCGAAACATGTTCCCTTATATGATCTAGGATCATTAACACGTTAACCGCCAAAGTGAAATTATCATAAGGACTGTATCTGTGGAATTTGGCTGCCGGCGCCCAATGATTTTTATTTCCAGGGCGCCATTTGGGTTGCCGGCGTCCAATTATCAGACTCATGAAATGTTGTACGTTGGATGCCGGCAGTTCAATATACTCACGATTTTCTATATCCAGTTTGTCACTTGGGGTGCCAGTGAGTACTTCTGATATATATGATTAGCCTAGTGCAGATAATTTGATGGTTTCATGGTCTAGAAATACAAGCACTACGAATCTCATGATTTATTGCGTAATACTAGTGAACATATGAAAATATACAAAACTGTGAATATGTAAGAACAAATTATGATTTTAAATGTTTGTTGAAGCACTCAACACAGATGAATGGTTTAGCTTGACATCCTGAACAGAATGTTGTGACTTTTTTGCCCAAGTTTGCAGCTATTCTTGCCCCTTTCTGTGTTGACATCTTGTCATAGCACATGGTGCACCTTTTCCTTATTTTTCTATTTCTGTTATCTCTCTCCGTGGTTTCCTGTAAATAGTGTAGCCCTTTGTTTTTTTTACATGGAATCTCTGGTGGTATATTTTCTTCTTCTCCTTTCTGTTCCAGTAATGAGTCGATCAATTGTTCTCTGAATTTTGTAATTGTAATTTTTTTATTTGGATGTAGTTTCTTGAATAAGATCATTGAATTTACAACTGTGGTACCAAATAAAAGTTCTGCTGCCACTTTGTGATACCATCTCACCGATTTCCTCACTGGAGTTGAATAACTCGATAACTGATCTGATAAGTCAATACCAGCTTTCCCGTGATTGTAATCTATTATAGATATAGGTTTCTTGATATCTTCTTTTTTTCTATCTTTTTTTCCCGTTGAGATAATATCCAAATTATGATATGTTGAAAGCATCAGGACATCTCTTTTATCTTTCCATTTAGATACCACAATTCCTCGCTGATATTCCCGTCCAACAATATCCCCTTTTCTCAATTTAGCTGAAATTATATCTTTCGGCAGCCCTCTTCTATTTTTCCTGAGTGTCCCAACCAAATGGGTATTTCGATCCAACAAAGAGTTAGCCAAAGGTAAACTTGTATAAAAGTTGTCCGTTACCAATATCCGCCCTTCGCCTAAGTAATTTTGACTTAATCTCAATACAACATCTGCTGCGAGTCCGCCTGTTGTGATTTCGTTTTTCCCGGTGTAAATTTCGAATGAATATGTGTATCCAGTTGTATCACAGAGTTTAAACAATTTGACACCATATTTGTGTCGCTTTCCAGGAATGTATTGCCTGAATTTCAACCTGCCCCTGAAAGGAACCATGGTCTCATCTATGGCCAACATTTGGTCTGGCTTCATGGTTGCCTGATACTTTTGCACTAATAACTCTGCTAATCTCCTTATTTTGAAAATTCTGTCCCCTTCTGGAGCTTCTGCATTATTTGAGAAATGCCAAAATCTCAATAGCACCTCAAATCTATTTCTCGACATACATGAACCCGCAATGTGATTTTTATATTTCTTATCTCTACTCCAGTAGCAATTTATTGATGGCATCTTCACGATACCCATCCATAGAAGGAGACCAAAAAATTTCTTCATCTCTTCAATAGTTGTTGGTATCCATGCGCCTATTCGACTCGACCTTGGATGAATTCCACTATTCATTACTTGAGTAGCATTGCGATTCGTCTCATGTACAATGAGTTGTAATATTTCGTCAGAGATAAAACTTCTATAGCAATCGAATGGTGTAGCATTCTCTTCCAGTCGGCAAGATATTCCAGAGACACAATCAAAATCAAAATGATTATTCTGGTGTCCAGAAACATCAGACCAAACATTATTACCAACAACTGGTGTATCTTCTGGCAAAGCATCATCAGAGGCGCTGTTCTCTCCATCGGTATCACTCGAGGTGGATCCATCAGTATCATCGTCTTTGGTTGGATTATAATTTCGATCCGCGATATCGTCATCACTGCTGAAATCGAAGTCATCACCATTGTCTGAATCCGTTTCATCATCCAATGCCGACGTCAATTCTGCATGCGTCAAGGTCCGCTTCATATCGCGAGAAGTGGATGGTTTCGTATTCATGTTGATTGTTTGACCTAGAATCATGTCATGTACTCAATGAAAAGAAATTGTTCATCTAAATATTACTCACCTGATCCAAATTGAGTATGAAATTCAGTAGTGAAACAAGAGTTATCGAGTAAACATTGTCGGCATGATACAAAAACAAGTGTTACTGGCAGGTGTTTTTATTTTTAGCATCGGTTAGAGTCAACACTGTCTACAGAATGCGCGCGATGAGAAACATTCCTCGTCATTCACGGCACACACACACACACACGCATGCCCTCCTAGTTGCCCCACTCATTCTGCAATTGGACGCTGGCGACCAAGTGGCCTGGCAAGGATCAGCGTATCAACAGAGCGCCAGTTGGTCGCCGGCAACCAATTGTCAAAAATGTCATTTTTGAAATCAGGAATACTGAAAAGTGTGTATGTTTTTTTTTCAAAATTTTTAAACGATTTGTTCTGCCATAGTTACACTTGGGGCCCTAGGAATTCCTCGTAGAATTAGACACGGGGTGTCGAGAAACTCATGAATTGGCCGCCGGCGGTCGCTTGGCAGTTAACGTGTTAAATAAAAGTTGTGGAGATGACTTTGGGTTTTCATCTATGAACTACACCACTCCACTTTGAGTTACCATGGACTCCTTCCGATTCATAAAATTTGTTCAGTCAATGTCTATTGGTATATTACAATAAAGAATTCCTGAGAAAATCATGTTGATAAAATAGTCCTCCAGAACATATGAATGAAAAACAATAACTCACCACAAATTCGGTCACACCTTATTGGATATTGTTTCCAAGACTCTGTTGGTTGAGTCCTATTAATTATATGGTAGGAGTAATTTGTGGGAGGCCACAAACATTCAGTATTATTTTCCCTGAGCCAAGTAACCGGCACTTCCTGAACTACCTCAGAGTCACCCGCACCTTTCTCCAAAAAGCATACAACGGCATATGACATCCTACAAAAATAAATGAGCAGCAGAATGATGGTTGAAAAAAAATTGGAATTTTCTAGTCAGTGTTTGATCTAACTAGGTACATGTGAAAAATCATACAAAACCATTTGATCCGATATTTTATTGTTCTGGAATCTCAATGTGATTTTACATGGTCTAATGACTACTGAAATAAAAATGTTCCCCAGATTGATATTTTTTTTTTTGAAAAAACCTTTATTCACATTTTTATACATATTAATTACATTTGGAAATCCCTAAGCAGCACATGTGCTGGTAACAGGATTTAATTTGGAATGTGGCATTTCACATTTCTGTAATACATATTTAGGAATACTTAATAACTATTAACTATCATCTATATTTTCTGGTTTTACATGTCTAATGTAAGTTTTTTGTATAAATAATATAATTATTTAAATTTTTTTATTTCTATATTAAGTTTATGAATAAATTATATAATACTATCTACATTAATTTGATTCTATTCACATATTCATTCTTACCTAAAATCTCTCCATATTATTATTTCCTCAATTCATCCCTTTATATCAGCCATTTTCAGCCTTAATTCTCTTTAATCATTTTCTTGAATTTTGAATAAATTGGACAATTTTTTAACTCTTGTGGAAGGTCATTATACTGTTGGATAGCCATGTTCAAAGGATTTTTCAGTAATACATTTGTTCTTGCATACGGAAGGTCTAGACATGTTTGACCTCTTGTGATATGACCATGCACTTGATATCTATACATTATATCATTATTTGTCTTTTGTAGAGAGTTTGTTATTTTATATATATACTTTAACCGTTCAGTCTTCAAAATTGACTCAATTTTGTTTAGTTTTGTGATAGCATATACATTTTCTGTAGGGGTGCGAAGTTCCAAATTGAATAGAGTTTTGATTACTTTATTCTGGAGTGTCTGTGCCTTATTTAATACTGTTTCCCCACATGAGCCCCAAATGTTAATTTGATACCTAAAAATACTGAGAAAATATGCATTGTATATAAGTTTTTTAGTATTATTATCTAAGATATTTTTAATCTTGTATAAAGCTCCAACCATTTGTGTTATTTGTTTGTAAATTTTGTCAACGTGTTCAGACCAGCTTAAATTTGTGTCAACCATTAGACCCAGGTATTTGGTATGATCTACTTCTGTAAGTACATAATCTCCAATTTGTATGTTCAGTCTTTTCATATGAATAGTTGTGTTCAAAAGCTCCACCTGAGTTATCTTGAAAAATGGAAAATACAAGGACTAAAAAGTTTCCTCACGAGAAAAATACTTAAAAGTAATATCACATGTTCTGAATATTCAGGATAATTCTGTAGCTTTGTAGTTCACGAAATTGTGTTGCCGATCAACAACATGAGCCCGCCAGGGCGAGTGGTATTGCTGAACAGCAACACAATAATTGATTTAACAATGAAATACATAATTATGAGAAGATATTCAGAACTGTTTGGTATTTCGCAAGACTATTATACAAAGCATGAGAAGAATTCATTATAAATGAACAAGCCATAAAACCAAAGCAATTCATCTACAGCTATAATCATTTTATGTCAATCTTACAGACTTTTCTTTGTTACCCATGGTTATATTGTTGAAAACACCATCGCAGATAGACCAATCAGAATTGAAAGACAGTTAGTGTTTTCGCGATAACACAAGTTGTCTTTGGCTTGTGATTAGTCAGATTATGTAAGTATTTTGAGATGATTGAAATAGTCAGAAGAACATCTTTAATTTAATGTGTTTCACTGTGATGAATATAGGGCATTGTTACAAAATGGTGTGAATCTATTTCAAATTTTAAACATTTCTGGGAAATTCTATCCAGTGTGATATTTTTTAATATAAAATTATCTGATTTCATGAGGAATAAATGGAGCCACGAGACATCAAGTTTTTCAATGAACAATTGCTGATTAAAATGATGTTTTCCATGTAAAATTATTATATTATTTCCAGATTTTTCAATTCTATATATTTCAAAAATTTTACTGGTATCAAAAATAAAAAAATTATCTGGGGCATCTATTGAAAGGGTGAAATCTTGAAACATTATATTTTTGAATGTTGAGTAACCATCCCTTACAACATATTCACCTAGAATGGGACTTTCAAAAACAGCGATATCATTTGGAAAATTCAAATGATACATTTCATTAATTCTATTGTGAATTTGCTGCAAAGGTTTATGAGTCTGTCTCAATTTATTTTTCAACTTAAATAAAGCAGTTTCGTACTTGAAGGCACTAAAGTTATCTAAAGGTCAAAATTTTTGTACTTTAGCAAAAAGATGTATCAAGCCATGAACATTGTATGGAAGATTTTCCCTACCATAAAACACTTCAAAATTTTCAACAAAATATACCAATAAAGAGTGATCATAAGGGTGCAATATTATTTCATTCGAACATAAACTTCTAATTCCAATACTGAGTGCCATGAAATGCTGATATTGCTTTTGGGTGTATGATAAATTGACATTCATCATACAGGGCGTGGAAAGAAATTCTGAATTGAGACTCTATCACGAATCTGCGATTAGAGGTCTATAAAAATCACAAGTTTCCATCGTTCAAGTTTGAACCCCCTGATTGGGTATGAAAGTGTTGAAAAGGAATATTCTCAGATAAATTATGAACATACAAAATTGACCTTACATCTTTGAGAATTATAGGGCCAGTATATAATAGGAACTGCCTGAACTCAGTAGCTTTCCATCTTTCAAGCTCATCCAGTGACTTAGGTTTGCGGGCAAACTCTGAAGGAATAGAATATTTAAAACTGAGTAATGATGAATATATTTGTTCAATTTTCTGTTAGTTCAACCTCAAAGATATACTTCCCCTAGTCAATATCATTAATATTTTCTTCATCACCCCTAAACAAACCAAGTGCATATAATCTAGTGGAAAGTGACTAACCATCCCAAAATTTAGTTTCTCCAAATCAGAAAAATCCTTATGATGATCTTCATCTTCTTTCAATGTAAATGATAAATCTGTCCTCAATTTACTGTTAACATCAGCAAATATAACTCTGTGTTCATAATAATCCCCATGAATTGTGCATTTTGTACATGAGTTTAACCAGAATGTGTATTTACATTAATGATGAATGCTCTTGCTGGGGCATCACAGATGAAGGCACCAATATTCAGTGGCGGATTTACGGTTTCGGGGGCCCTAAGCTTTATAATTTTTGGGGTCCCTGCAGCCCCTTCTCTCATTCCACTTTTTGTTTCTTTTTCTCGCCAATGTTTCAGTTAAAGATACCATTTTTCATTTTGTCTCAGATACAAACAAGAATTAAACTGAACATTTATTGATAAAAATATATAGGATATGAAAAACGGGAAAGAAACAGAACATTCATCCATTAAAATATATAGGATATAAACAGAAAATTATTAGAAACAAGTAAAGAAAACACATAAAATGAAATCAAAGTAACTATAACACTGACTAGGATATTACATACATACAAAATGGAAGTTTTCAAGTAAATAGAGGAACTAAACCATTGCGAAATCACTACATTACGATAGCAATATTTTTTTTTCTGATTTTCAAATCTGCGAATTCTTTTATTGCACCATCATAATTTAACGTTTTTATCAAATCACTTTCGATCGAAAGTATTCCCAAAGATTGCAACCTTTTTTCCGTCATCACAGTTCTATATTTGTTTTTAATTATCGTTAATTTTATAAAATGAACGCTCTGCTTCACAACTGGTCACTGGTAATGTTAAAAACAACCTCAAAGCGGTATATGAATTCGGAAATACGTCCATCATTCCCTTACTATACAGGCTGATTTTAAAATAAGTGCATATATTTTAAACACTAAGAAAGTTTGAGGTATACTACCGAATAGCACTATTAAAAATATTATTAGGATCAAAATAGATTTGGGGCAAAATACCCTTTTTCCGCCCAGATTTCTACTTCTGTCACAACTATCGTTTGCGATCCGCAGTCGACCGTGATGAACGAATCGATGTTGCCACTCTACATGAAAATTAGGAGATATTAAATAAAATGTATAATCGAAAAAATGTACATGGGGAAGAAGTTAACCCTGGTCTCGAATTTCAGAAAGATAATACAAAAACTTCAAAATGGACTCATCCGAGATTTCTACACATAAGCTCGAATAGCGTATAACTCAGCACCTCACGGTTGGAAGTTCTGTTACTGAAACATCCTTTAGACCCTTCCTTCCACCTCCTTGCATCGCTACAATTTCGTGTCCTTCGAGGACGACCCGACATAAGAACCATATCATTCAGCTCAATGTTTGAGAAATCCATCGTCACATTCCAAGCAAATTGTCAGAAACAAAACTTTACATTTACTAGTATCACGTTTTGACGTTTTCCAAAATAACATACATTCTCAGAACAACAAACTGTCAAGAAAGGATCTTTGTTTTGATTGTTCTTAACCCTTTGCGGACGGAATTATTTTTTTCAATTGAGGAGTGTTTTATCAGTTATAAGTTCATATCAGAGTAATAAATAAATAACTTTCTATAAACTTTTTTTTATTATACATATTTATCGAAAAAAATGGAGGTTCCGCATGGAATCACCAGGCTGCCAATGGAGTTATCGTGCATGAAATGGAATAAACCAGTTTCTCGCTTGGGATAAACATAATCCCACGTTACATACAGTACAGTGCCATCTTGTACGACAAGGTACTGCCTTGGTACTGCAATGAGCACAACGAACTTTGGATCCGTGCTGTGGCATATGAGCAGCCTTATCATGCCTCACTCCTAGAGGAACTCTTACTTTGAACCTGTTGCTAATAGTACTAGGCGTCTCCATGCTTCTTTTTTTTCCTAATTGACTCAAATTCGAGCCAGCTCCAATCAAACCAGTTGCCACATTGATTCTGAAATCTTTCAAATTTATAGCGGAACCAGGAAATTGATTTCGGAAGAGTATGAAAGAGTTCACTATTGTCAGGTCAACAAAATGGAAAAAAATTCTGTGCCACCACTTTTTAGATTTACGATCCAACTCATAACAGGATTTCAACATATCAGACTTGTCCACAAAGCCCATATATCTATTGTAATCTTTCACTAATTTTTCACATTTTACTTCTGTCATTTTCCCGTCTTTTTGTTTTCTATTTACAGTTTCAATATCTTCAGGACTATGGAAATTACTCAGAAAAAGTATGGGTTTTTTATCCATCCATTGCAGAGCTAGCACGCCATCAGTACTCATTCTCCAATTTGAGTCACCTCTCTGCATTTTCTTATTGATTTTGAAATCGTTTGAAATTCCTAGTCTATCTTTGCGAGCTGTTCCACATGCGTAGATATGGTCTTTCAACAAGTCGCGTTGCAAATCCACTGAATTAAAATAATTATCGAAATAGACTTCATAATGTTTTCCGACCAAGTCTCTTGTGAGATCTTTTATAACTCTTGATCCCAGGTTCTGCTCCCTTGTATCTTTGACTTTTCCAGTGTAAATCTGGAATTGCATGACATAACCTTACTGATCAGCACGTACCCATACCTTATACCCTCTTTTTATTGGTTTCATTGGCATATACTGACGCAAACTACTTCGCCCCTCGAACCTAATCATCGATTTATCTATGGATTGTTGCCTACTAGGTCGGAATGAACTTTTATAGGTTGATGACAGCTCATGAAGCAGTGGCCTCACTTTGAATAATTTATCATAATTGTCGTGACCTTCTTTACATTCTAATGAATTATCATTCAGATGGAGATGACTAAGCAGCCATCCAAATCTGTCACGTGACATGCTTCAAGCAATAAACTGATCCCTTAGTTCGGTTCTGCTCGACCAGAAATCTCTGTAGCTTGGCATTTTTTTCACTCCCATCAAGAGATTTATGCCCAAGAAACATTTTATTTCTTCAATTGTTGTTGGAACATTGTTTCTGTTATGCTTTTGTACTGCATACAAATTTGTTTGGAAAACGATTGTATTCAACAAGTCTTCTCTAAACAAATGCAAAAAAAAATCCAAAGGTGTATCTAAACACTCAGGAACATTTGGTCCAACATCCTCAGTGAAAGGAAGCATTGATGTGGCATTACCTGCATTTTCGGTCTATTGCAAATTTTTTCGACCGACAAAAGTTATTAGCGGTAAATCATCTTCACTATCGAAATCGTAGGTTGCATCGAACACATCTTTTCCTTCATCTGAAGAGTCTTGTCCATCTAACACATCATTTTGCCTGTCCAAAACATCCTGTATCATATTCACTTCATCTAAGTCAGCATCTGACTCAGATACCTCAGATCCATCTGAGGGAATTTCCTCCACCATATTGAATGCATCATCACTCGTTATTCTACTGACATCAATGAATCTGTTCATTTCGAAAAACTGTAACAAAAAGACACACATTCAATCACCCTATCAGCGGAGTGGTTCCATTACGAACCACCGGTAAGAATATCAAAAATCAAATAGTAATCTAATTTTTTCATTGAACTGCATTATGGCAATATAAAGAGACTACTATTCATCAACAAATCTACTATTACATACCTCACTTTCACACATAAGCAAACGCGCCGATTGTGTGCTGCTTACTGATACTAAATCCCCACTTAAATTCCGCAAACTGTGTGGCGGGTGGAATATACTACGTATAGATCGCTTTGGACACGGTGGTTCCAGCGTTCGACTACTCCGCCAATAAAGAAAAAATATTAAAGAGGTGGTTCCACAGTGGTTCCACAGTGCCGGAAAGAGTTAAGCGGCGTTCACAACCAAACTTTTTACGTTCTGCTTTTTACGTTTCGTATTCTGATTGGTGAAGCAGAATCTGAAATTGAACGTGAATTGAACTTATGCAAATGTCATTCACAACAACAAAAAATCAACGTGACTTTTCACGGCTTTCCTCAGTTGCCTTGTTTTTGTCTCAGTTTTGTCATTTGCGTTTCATCCTGAAATAAAGTGAAATAATCATTACAATAATATTGATTGGATAATTAATAATATTCATAGAACTGGCGGTGATGAAAATTGATCCTCATTCAATACTTGAAGAGGATTTTCCTCTTCCTTCTTCTTCAATCCTCAAGAAGGAAATAATAAATTGACAGTATACCTATCTACTATTCCGTGGATTCACGAAAAAATCATAGGCAGAAACATTATCATAACTTCCATATAGAATATTCCATACATGTATTGTTCTATTCGAATCAGAACTAACAGTAGTATTAGCCATTTTTAAAACAATATCATTTGTCTTTTACTATTTTCACAGACGATGGCTTCTTGCAACGCAAAAAGCTGGAGATTTTCAGCTTTTTGCGTCATTTGAATTACAGATTTTGCTTCACCAATCAGAATACGAAACGTAAAAAGCAAAACGTAAAAAGTTTGGTTGTGAACGCCGCTTTATGGTGTGCTACCAGCAAGAATTCAGATGACCATGAATTACTAATAGGCGACTTTTACGGACCAATCAGAAACAGCAAAGTAGTGCCTGCGTGGTTGCGATTCATCCTGATTGGGCACAGGTGATTGAGATTAATGTATTAGTGAGGAAGGATTATATCTTTAAATGAAACTACCATTTTCATAAAAAACTAATTTGGAAAAAACATCTTTTAGTTTAATTCAATGAAATGATACTTCCTCACTATACACTGATCTCACAAATCCAATCAGTTGTGTCCAATCAGGATGAATCGCAACCACGCAGGCGCTACTTTGCTGTTTCTGATTGATCCTTAGAAATCACTTATTAGTAATTCATGGTCATCTGAATTCTTGCGCCCGAAACGGTCAGAAGCATGCGCAGTTTCACAGAACTGTATGATTTTTTTGGGTTCTGTGAACTTGTGCATGCTTCTGACGGTTTCGGATTGTTTATTTTCTGAACGCGAACAATCCTAGTTAGTACTGTCAAAGGTCACAGCAAAGAGGAAATCTATAGTCACAGATACTACTGTTCTGAGAAATGATGTTGACAGATCATATGATAATAGTTATGGTTGTGTGGTTAGATTTTAGATTTAGAATGGGGCCTTCGGGCTATCTGCCTCCACACCGCGACCTTTTCAGATCTATTGTGTCTGCCCTCAAAATCGATTAGAGTTCTTCGGCTAGCCCCGTCTTCTCTATGAGACTCCATAGGCTAGCTTTCAGATCCCCTGTATATCTCTGGGCTTCTGGTTTTTCCTCACCCAGCGTAAGGAACCTTAGTCTTGACAAGCCCTCACAGTGGCAAAGTATGTGTACTGCTGTTTCCTCCTCTTCCTGACAGAACCTGCACAGCAGTTCTTCAGTCAGACCTATCGTACTCATGTGTTTGTTGAGCCTACAATGCCCTGTGAGAAGTCCCACTAGTATTCTAGTTGAACTTCGTTTCTGGCTTAGTAGATATTCTGTGAATGTTGGCGATGGTTTTTTAATAAACTCTTTTGCCTGTCTCATTCCTGGCGATTTGTTCCACCATTCTTGAGATTTGGTTTGCATCCATGATTTGATACTAGTCTTTTGTATAGCTTTCGCAATACCACAGAAGGGTTCTGGGCCATTCAGAGCTTTGTTTGCTCCTGCTCGGGCAAGTGAGTCTGCCTCTTCATTGCCCTCGTACCCTGTATGTGCTGGTACCCATGCTAGAGTCAGTCTGTTCTGACTGCCCAGTGCATTTAGGGTTTCTAAGCAGTCCCATACTAGTTTTGAGTTAACTTGCATAGAGTTGACTGCTTTGATTGCCGCCTGGCTATCTGAATAGATTGCAATGGTTTTGCCTTTAAACTCTTGCCTTATCAATTCTTTCACGCAATGATGTATTGCAATAATTTCTGCCTGAAACACCGTCGCGTATTTACCTAAGCTCAGTGAGATTCTTGTCTTTGGCTTGGCCCCATAAATACCAGCTCCTGATCCAAACTCAGTTTTGGAGCCGTCCGTATAGACAGCAATGTCTGCATTGATAGGAGGTCCTTCCTTCCATGCCTCTCTGTCCGTTATACTTATTTTAAAAGTTTTTTCAAAGCTATATTTTGGAATTATACCATCCGTTGGCATTCCCATGATGGGGTCGCTTTCCAACTCTTCATATAGCTTTCTATAGTCTTTACCGTGCGCGTTGCTTATGGGTGCTTGACCCCTTGACAATCTACTCACGACTGCTCTGGCTTCGCCTTGAATATATATTTGTAGTGGTGGTAGGTTCAAGAGGACCTCTAAAGCGGCTGTTGGAGTGGTTTTCATTGCACCAGTGGCACTCAGGCAAGCTTGCCTTTGAATAGCACTGAGCCTTCGAATCACTCCAGCCTGTTGTGTCTTTGGCCACCAAACTACTGACCCATATGCTATCATAGGCCTGATGACGCTGGCATAGAGCCATGTGGTCATTTTTGGTTGCAGTCCCCAATTTTTCCCGCACATTCGCCTGCACAGATTGAAGGCTACTGTACTTTTTCGAACAATTTTTTGTAGGTGTTGATTCCATGTTAACTTATGGTCAAAGATGACTCCTAAGTATTTTGCCTCTAGGGCGAACGGAATTTCTACCCCGTTGAGTACTGGTGACTTTAATCCTTCCAGTACTCTCTTTTTCGTGAAATTCACTATAGTGGTTTTATGAGGGTTCACGGTGAGTTCCTCCTCTTTACACCAATTGTCAATTATGTTTAGAGCGATTTGTGTGAGCTCCGAGACCGTACTTGCGAATCTACCTCTAGCGATAACCGCCAGGTCGTCGGCATATCCTAAGCAATAATACCCTTTGGATGTTAGCCTTTTGATCAGTTCGTCCATTAGAATGGCCCATAGTAGGGGCGATAATACTCCTCCCTGTGGGCATCCCCTATCTGCTCTAGCTGTCAGAGTTGTCTCGCCAATTGTGGATATGATAACCCTATTTTTCGAATTGACATTTATCCACTGGCACAGGAGTAGCGGTACTCCTTTCCTTGCTAGGGCATTAATTATAGAATTTGTTGATGCGTTATTGTGTGGTTGCTGGTTTGTAAAATAATTGTAAACGTAAAATAAAAAATAAAATAATTGGATGTTGTGTCTTGTGTCGTGATAATCGTGATATGATCGTGATCGTGAGTTTTCAATGTGAGATTGCCAGGAAGGATATGTCGTCGTCGAGTCGTTTTCGATGGTTTAAGTGCGAATATGAACCATCAAGAACACAGGACGATATTAGTCTGGAATGGATATTAGTATTTGTTTGCTCTCGGGAGTTTTGCTGTTCAAGCAGGTATGAGAAAATCTACTAGGTGAGGCGATTTTCAACTTTGTGTATGTTGTGTACCTATTTATTGTCTGCTAATTTCGTATCTACCCGCTGGGGCCTTATTTTCGACTTGAAGGAAGGGGGACGTTCTATTATTCCCCTCATGTTTCTCTCCGTCTCTCGTGATCCATGGAGATAATCACCCCACAGTTCTCTCAGTAAACTTTAAAAAATAAGGCTCCTGTACTTATTACATTCACCTCTATTAGTTTCTATAACCTATTGCAATTCATATTCATTCTGTGACAAATTTTTATCAGGATATTCGTCTCTGAAATAATCTGGCATCACTGTTTTGTTTTGACGTTAGTGAATGACGAATTGGGGATTCCTTGGGATTCCGCAGATTTCACTTGCTTCCCAGTGGCGTACTCGAATGTTAATATTGTATCTTATATATTAAAGGCTCATTAATGGCGACACTTTGTCTGTTTTCTGTGATAGTCAAGCGAGAAAAGAAATCCTTCATAGCCACCAAAATTTCAAGGAACCACAAAAAACGAGATTCAAAAGATAAGCTTGCAGAGATGGTGCTACAAAAAACGCGGCAGAGATCACCGATTCGAATGGAAACCGAAGTGTTGTCAGTTGCAGAATCTTCAGTAGGAAAATAATAAATGTATGAACTAACCTACGCAACTGGACGACTCTGCAGGTTGCCAAGCGTATGTCAAATAACCCAAACTACTGAAATTACACTGATTGATATATGCACACAAATAGTAATGAGTAGCTGTTACTGGAGGAAAACGTAAACAGTAGGCAAATGAAATAAGGAAACAAAATACTTTGTATATATCTTAAATGAACTTTAGGAACAACGGTACGATTATTGTGATGAGAGGTTTCAGCACAATAGACACCTGAATTTAACAGTTATATCTCGATAGACAGAACATCGGCGATCTAAGTCCGCTATCAAGAAATCAAATAATTTGTTGAATATATCAACCCTAAATTTATCTTTTCCAATGAATACAGGCTTTTCGATTTCCTTATTCGCAAGCAGAATTTTTCTTTTGCGCTCATAGTATCCCTCATATTCTTTCTCAATATCTTCGCTTAATTCTTTGGCATTTGTTTCCAATTGATCAGTTTCTGATTCGGTTCTTCCTCTGATATCTTGTATTAACAGTTTCGAAGAGTCCATTAAGTAATATGCTTCTTGTATATTCAAACTAGGATTTTGTAGTTTCGTAGAAACCTTATTGAAGCGCTCTAGTACTCTTTCCCAAATCACTGTCAACATAGCATATTCTAATTTAATAAGCTTTTTATATAATTTTTTTGCCTCATTTCTGCAATCAGTCTTCTCTGTTTCATCCAAGTATATGTGCTTTGAAGTCTTCAATATATCATCATATCCAAATTTTAGTGCTCTAACAGCTTCATAATGAGCACACCATCTTGTTAAACTCAAAGATTTCAATAAGTACTGAAGTTTTGCGATAGTTGACACTTTATTCCATCTATGGGGTGATGCAGAGAAAAAAACATATAGCAACTGGAGGATACCGAAATAATCTACGACTTCTGGAATCAACTTCACAGCTTCTGCTCCCACGAGATTTAACGAATGTGCCGAACAGGGTATATAATCTGCGAACCTATTAATAGACTTGAAACGAGCTTGGACTCCATTATATGTACCACTCATGTTGGCTGCATTGTCATATGACTGTCCTCGAATGTTTTCTAAAGGAATACCAGTTTGGCTCAGAAACGAAGATATTTGTTCAAACAAATATTCCGATGTGTGTCTCTCAATTGGAATAAACGTCAAAACCCTTTCATAAGGCAATCCTTGGAAACAATACCTCACAACAATGGCTAATTGATCAATGTGGTCCAAATCCGGTGTAGAATCTACAATAATTGAATAGTATTGAACATCATCTTCATTCATTTGATTGACTATAGCTCTCAATACTTGCTTTCCCATTATTTCAACAATTTCCTCATAAATAGTTTTGGACAAATAGGAAACTGACCTCGTTGATGCAGACTGAGATCTTGGTAAAAGTGATCCGATTCTTTTTTGGCTTGCTCCTCCATATGTTTATCGATGGTGTTTTTATTTTCCTTCCTTGAAAACCATGTCAAAATCGACTGCGTGTGACCTTTGCTCAACTGGTGCATATCCAACAACCGTAATATATTAGGCCAATCATTCAGTCCGGTTTTGAATTTCGATTCTGCCAAGGAAAACAATTTACATGCAATGCAATAAACTAAGCCACTGCTTGGCGAGTAACATAGCCACTGCCTCTTTATCTTTTGTCCGTTTTTTAAAGTTCTCGCAAAGTACAAGTTATTGAAACATCTTTTCTGCTTCCCGAAGGCTGTTTCAGACTGAGGATAGTAATTATTATGATCATAATTCTGGAAATATGTGAAATCTTTGACTAGATATAATCTTATCAGATCGTTGTCAACAGAATCTGGCCAGAAAGCTAAATCCTTATACCTCTCTGAAGTTTTATCCAATTTAACATAGGTGATGAATTCGTCGCAATGTTCCAAATTCTCTCTATTTTCGTTAATATCCTCTGAAGTGATAGAATAGCAGATATCGTCTCCAAAATCATTTCCCTCTGCAGTATGGGAACTTGTGGATTCGTTATTTCGTTCCTGTAAACCATCTCTAATATTTTTCCTAACATTAGTATTTTGTGAGGTACTGGGTTGACATGTTTCTTCTATGTCTCCTGTTTCCTCTATCGTATTGGAACTATCGTTTTGTTGAGTTTCGTCGGAAACTTTGTCTAATTTTGTAACAAAAAATATCGTTAATTTTGGATGTTTCATTCGATCCTGCTCTTTTTATTTCTTTCAATTTCCGTTTTTGATAGCCAGTCATATATTGTCTGTCAGACATGGCGTCAATGCAACAGATAACAGTCTCCACTGAAACAACAGGAAATTAAAATAATAATAATAATAAAGTACTTTATTGATCATATGTAAGTGTAAACATATACAGTACAATACAATCAAGTGGCCGTATTGTACAGGAAATTATTAATTTTATTTTTATAATAAATAGTAGGTTATTTATATCACAAAACCGAAAAATCTATCTGGACATATTAATTAAATCATGGCCTAGCCAGGAGCTAGTTAGTAATGAAAAGCGTTAAGATATGTTATGATAATTTCCGAAGACGAAATCGTAAAATTCTCAACACGTCACTTCAACTTCAGGACGCTATCTTTTCATCAATGAAAAATTCTAATTTAAAAAATATATATAACAATAAGTTCTATTCAATATAAAGTTGAATGCGACTTTTTATACTTTCTTCCTAATATTTGCTAGTGACATCAACATTTTGAATCTATACTTGTTCCTGTTCGCGGTTCGTTCGAAAAATGGAATGATAAATTATGTCTTCAATTTTTTCAACTATTAATAACAAAATCTAATACTTACCTACTCACAACAAGATACAACACCCACACAGTGAAGTGATTAGTAATAGCTAATGAAAGTCTGGAAGTTAGATATGAGTATTTGGTTTGTCTTTGAGTCAATAAAAATTGCAAGTATCGAAAACAGACTACATTGTTTCACTCTGGCAGTCTGGCCAACGCTGGCGCTAAACTACGAAAAGACTCCGAACAGGCGAACTCGACGAAGGAAAAGGGTGAGATGTTGCCTAATGCAGGAGACACAAAAAACTGGTGCAATTTGCAATGTTGCCGCTACCGCTATTTGAAATAAGTATTGCTGATATTGCTCAGAGGAAATCTGCCATTATTTTATTTACACAAACAAATGATATAGGAAAATAATAATGCAATATCTGGTAAATCCGCCGCTGATGATAAGCCAAAGTAGCTTCAGCAGCCCTCACTAATTTATCTTCATTTTTCGTTTTGGTTACAAAATTTTGCAGGCCCGAAGTGCTTGACTGGCTTCCAATGTTTTTCTTATGTTTGACAGTGCCATTATGATCCAAGATATCCTTCTTACCCTTGTGAGCAATGCTTATATGACAATTGCAGATTTGGCAAAACACTTCTTCGTTGGATTTTCCTTTTTTTATTGAGGGGAATTCTCTGAAATAATCTTCAGAAATCTTACAGTGTCGTTTAGGCATTCTGTTTTAACTTGTTTTCAATAATTTAATCCACCTCACTAATGAACTAACACTAATACTCAACAATCTCAACAATGTTATATTCGCAAATGCAACTCTCATGTGGGGTTCACAGAAGGTGGTATGTGATGTGATTGACGTTCCACTCCACTAAATACCAGAACTAGACAGCTAGACACTGACAGGCACAGAACACATACACCTAAAGCTGTGTTCTGTGACACAGAACATGCAAAGGTGGGGAAAGTGTAAGGTCTAAGGTTCGAGCACGTCAGAGATCATCTACAAGCGCCTACTGCAAATTCGATTGCGTCAGTTTTCATGAGCAGTGGCGTGGTAGTTTTATATTGTAAAAGATGTATTGGAAATGAGGAAAATCCGGACCATTTATCAAAACCCGCCCGGACGTCCCCGGACGCCCCTAAAACCCGGACATGTCCGGGGAAATCCGGACGGATGGCAACCCTAAACTAGGTACATGTGAAAAATCATACAAAACCATTTGATCCGATATTTTATTGTTCTGGAAATTCAATGTGATTTTACATGGTCTAATGACTACTGAAATAAAAATGTTCCCCAGATTGATATGAATAGTTGTGTTCAAAAGCTCCACCTGAGTTATCTTGAAAAATGGAAAATACAAGGACTAAATAGTTTCCTCACGAGAAAAATACTTAAAAGTAATATCACATGTTCTGAATATTCAGGATAATTCTGTAGCTTTGTAGTTCACGAAATTGTGTTGCCGATCAACAACATGAGCCCGTCAGGGCGAGTGGTATTGCTGAACAGCAACACAATAATTGATTTAACAATGAAATACATAATTATGAGAAGATATTCAGAACTGATTGGTATTTCGCAAGACTATTATACAAAGCATGAGAAGAATTCATTATAAATGAACAAGCCATAAAACCAAAGCAATTCATCTACAGCTATAATCATTTAATGTCAATCTTACAGACTTTTCTTTGTTACCCATGGTTATATTGTTGAAAACACCATCGCAGATAGACCAATCAGAATTGAAAGACAGTTAGTATTTTCGCGATAACACAAGTTGTATCTGGCTTGTGATTAGTCAGATTATGTAAGTATTTTGAGATGATTGAAATAGTCAGAAGAACATCTTCAATTTAATGTGTTTCACTGTGATGAGTATAGGGCATTGTTACAAAATGGTGTGAATCTATTTCAAATTTTAAACATTTCTGGGAAATTCTATCCAGTGTGATATTTTCTAATATAAAATTATCTGATTTCATGAGGAATAAATGGAGCCTCGAGACATCAAGTTTTTCAATGAACAATTGCTGATTAAAATGATGTCTACCATGTGAAATTATTATATTATTTCCAGATTTTTCAATTCTATATATTTCAAAAATTTTACTGGTATCAAAAATAATAAAATTATCTGGGGCATCTATTGAAAGGGTGAAATCTTGAAACATTATATTTTTGAATGTTGAGTAACCATCCCTTACAACATATTCACCTAGAATGGGACTTTCAAAAACAGCGATATCATTTGGAAAATTCAAATGATACATTTCATTAATTCTATTGTGAATTTGCTGCAAAGGTTTATGAGTCTGTCTCAATTTATTTTTCAACTTAAATAAAGCAGTTATCTAAAGGTCCAAATTTTTGTACTTTAGCAAAAAGATGTATCAAGCCATGAACATTGTATGGAAGATTTTCCCTACCATAAAACACTTCAAAATTTTCAACAAAATATACCAATAAAGAGTGATCATAAGGGTGCAATATTATTTCATTCGAACATAAACTTCTAATTCCAATACTGAGTGCCATGAAATGCTGATATTGATCGTTTGACCTTACATCTTTGAAAATTATAGGGCCAGTATATAATAGGAACTGCCTGAACTCAATCTTTCAAGCTCATCCAGTGACTTAGGTTTGCGGGCAAACTCTGAAGGAATAGAATATTTAAAACTGAGTAATGATGAATATATTTGTTCAATTTTCTGTTTGTTCAACCTCAAAGATATACTTCCCCTAGTCAATATCATTAATATTTTCTTCATCACCCCTAAACAAACCAAGTGCATATAATCTAGTGGAAAGTGACTAACCATCCCAAAATTTAGTTTCTCCAAATCAGAAAAATCCTTATGATGATCTTCATCTTCTTTCAATGTAAATGATAAATCTGTCCTCAATTTACTGTTAACATCAGCAAATATAACTCTGTGTTCATAATAATCCCCATGAATTGTGCATTTTGTACATGAGTTTAACCAGAATGTGTATTTACATTAATGATGAATGCTCTTGCTGGGGCATCACAGATGAAGGCACCAATATTCAATATTTATTGTTAAATGTTGATTATTAAAAATAAGTCCTGTTTCAAGCAATTCTTTCAATTCATTGATGAATAATTCCAGAAATGCATTATTTGATTTTGGTTTCATATCACCATGGTATATGCCAACAACAAATAGTTCTGTATGAAAATTCATTCCTGCTAAAGATCCCAGAATAGGCCAAAACTGACTACAGCTACTTTTAGAGATAAGGAGGCCATCTACATAGAAATTCAAACATATTTTGTCTGGTACTTGTCTGTGATTGAAATGTAAACCCAAAGAAATTTTGAGGCTAACTTCCAAACCAAAGTGAACATATTTACCAGGATGAACATCATATAAATGAGAACAACTACGTGGAGTACCTAAAAGTGTACGAATATTTGTTGGAAGGTTCTTATCAACTTGATGTTTATTCAAAATCCGCAAAATTTTATTGGCTGTAGAATGGCTTACATTCTCTTCCAAAAAACACTGCCGCAGATCGCTAACTAAAGTAGTTTTCCCTCTTTCATCAACAGAACTGGAATAATATTGACTTCTTATATTGATTTCCTTAGGATTTTCCGTAGGATATGACCGTCTACAAACTCATTACATGTTTCTACTTGATCTACATCATCTACAAGCTGTTGATTACTGAAATCAATTTCTGTTGCATTATTGCATGATGAACTCGAAGAATTTGCATATTTAGCGGCATCACTAGCTTCTTTAGCTTCTTGAATTGAGATATGCTCAGTGGCAGGTGTATTGTTTTCCAAGAAAACTGGTTCAGTAACAACGGAATTGCAAAATACCGATTTTTCCGTCTCCTTCTACGTGGAGTTATATGAGATCGAGCAATTGCGTGATATCTAGGCATTCTCTCTATGTGCGATAAACTGAAAACAAGTGCAAAATCGAACTCTCTCTCAATATTATTCTAATCTATTATATTGCCTTGATAAATTACCTAAACTCTACCTACTCTGAATCCTAAAGATTAGGTAGGTACTAAAAGAATAGAAAAAAAAAGGACAGTCAATAGTCAAGTATGTACTCACCTTGCGATACAAATTAGCTCAACACAATATAGACCCTTTTAACAACTCAACTGTGTTTTATCTATCATACTGATTTATAATATACTCATCAATATATCAATCAATTGATTAATATACTTATACTACCGCAGACACCTCCGGCTTCGCGTCTTCAAAATAATAAAGGTCGATTCTCATATAGCAGTGACGTGACAGTGCCGTGACCGGCACGTGATTTCACCGGCGAGATCAAAATTATTCTCGTATGCATTTGATGGAACCTATTCACATCTGCCCGACGCAGTACCGTGACAGTGCAAACAGTGCTGTCGCCGATACCGTAACGTGATCGTTATATTAGTTCCCGACGATATTTCTTCAGTTTCACGGCCGTACAAATTGTGTATTTTGCATATAATATGAATGACGAGAAACTTATTGAATTGGTACGTGGTTATTCTGTCTTGTACAACATGTACAACTCAAAATACATGGACTCTGATTTCAAGAATGCTATCTGGAGGAAATTAGGAGCAGAAATGCAATTAGAAGGTGAGTAAAAAACATAACTATCTGGCCAGAATGAACACGAGTCGCCAATATGCAAGTTAAATATCAAATATTTTGTGGTCAAATATTTTTATATCACATGTTCATTCTGTGAAGAAACAATCTGTATTTTAGTTTATTAGAAATGCAATTAGAAGGTGAGTAAAAAACATAACTATCTGGCCAGAATGAACACGAGTCGCCAATATGCAAGTTAAATATCAAATATTTTGTGGTCAAATATTTTTATATCACATGTTCATTCTGTGAAGAAACAATCTGTATTTTAGTTTATTTTTATTACCAATAAAAATAGGTTATAATAATATTGAGAACCTTAGTATATTATTTTCTAATTTTGTTGGATATTTGGTTACCATGGGAGAGATCCAGCATCAGAATTGAAAAAGTCAGTGAATGTTTCTCGTACGTCAAATGCAGCTGTCGTTGCATTTCCTCCTTGCAACTGTAAATTTTGTATTGGGCGATTCTCGCCCCTCAAATCCACCTGCGATGTAACGTAATTGTACGTATGGCGGTCGTATTTTTTAATGAAATTGTGCAGCAAGCAGGTGCTCAAAATTATGTTATCTACGTATTTTGGAAAGGCCTGAATTCGTCTATTGTAAACCCTGAATTTTTGAACCAAAATACCGAAAGTGTTTTCTGATGTCCTCCTGGCACGACACATCCCCTGGATATGGTCGCATCAAGTACGTTTTAAGAGGAAAAGCTTCGTCACCTACAATAACGTAGGGAACCGGGATATCTGTATTAGGAATGGTAGATCTTGCTGGCATATTCAAATTTTCTTGCTGAAGTGCTTTTCCTAACTGTGATTTGGCAAATACTCCCCCATCACTATCCTTTCCATATGCCCCTACATCGACAGCAATAAAATTACAATGAGCATCTACAAGGGCTAATAAAATTATAGAAAATGTTTTTTTGTAATTAAAAAACATTGATCCGGAGTTAGGAGGAGCTTGAATAACAATGTGCTTGCCATCGATAGCTCCTATACAATTAGGAAAATTACACATTTTATAAAAATCAGTAGCGATTTTCATCCACATTTCCTCTGTCGGAGTAGGCATCATTTCTTTCATTGGATGTGTAGTGATAACCGAGGTGATAACTTGGTCTACATCAGCTTGAAAACAAACACTTACCTCAAACAAACAGCAAGCCTTTCCCTTGCTGTAATAGCTTTTCTCCAGCGTGTGTCATGCTTTTGAACGAATATTCTGACATTCTGAAGTATTCATAAAATTTTGTTGCATCGTTCACCAGTTCCTTGTATAATGTTATAAATTCCCCTTCTGTTTCTCTTTTTCCATGCTGGATGGACCCAATGTCGTTTTTCTACCTGTCCTACTTGTTTTTCCATTTCTTCGTCCAAAACCAGTGCGATCTGCAAAAGTTCTTCATCTGAAAATATTTCCATTTGGCTATAAAATACACTGCCTCGGCACTGCTGAAACACTGACCAATATGAATAGTAATCACTTTACGGCCGGTGAAATCACGTGCCGGTCACGGCACTGTCACGTCACTGCTATATGAGAATCGACCTTAAAGAGACAAAGAGAGCACATTTTTGTACAGTTCTTCCATAGAAATCGCAGTGATTCTACCGCCAAAATGACCAAAACCGTTAAAACAAGAGCATATCATTTTCTATGAACCAGAGGGAGATGCCAGATACACAAACGCTGCCACTCCTGCCAGTGTTGCCATAGCACTCACAACAGACCAGAAAATATTTGTAGATATTGGAAAAAAAGGGGTACATTTTTCATAGAATCATATAAGGCATTTTTTTTACGGGAAATAGAACGTCATATTATTGTTCCTTATGCTTTCGAACCTCCATATGCAAAAAAATCACCTAATTCCGAATCAACAGGATTGGCTTCATTTTTCTCATTTTCAGTCTCGAATCAATAGCGACTTCAAATAAACTACGAATTTTGTTATAGTTATACTTTTTTATGTTGAACTCACCGTTTCCGAGTAAAGAATTATAATAACGTTCGCAAAAATGCTGTTTAGATGTGCCTGTTTTTCTGAAATGCTTCATAGGCATCTAATAAAAATCGACCTATGTAAAACCATGAAGAACAATATTAAGAGGTCAGTTTTCCTGTGAAAAAATGCCTAATATGATTTAATAAAAAACTGACCCCTATTCATTTCAATAAAAATGCACGGCACTTTCTAAAATGATGTTTGTCTCTGAAGAACTGGTCATAATGATGATTTTTCATACCGATACAAATTTGGTAAAGATCGCACGAATGATAGCTGAGATATATAGAGGGGGGGGGCCGTTTGAAATGAGACACGCTGTATATGACTATATGATTGAATCAGACAATTGATGATTATACAGAAATCCGTGCCGTC
Organism: Phaedon cochleariae; assembly: GCA_918026855.4. Taxonomy (NCBI): domain Eukaryota; kingdom Metazoa; phylum Arthropoda; class Insecta; order Coleoptera; family Chrysomelidae; genus Phaedon; species Phaedon cochleariae. Next base: position 43,558,729 of record OU896711.1, read on the forward strand.
AAAATTAAATATTAGTTATTTAACTAACGTTATAAAAACGTCAGAAGTTTTATCGTTAAAAACGAAGTTGCATGGTGTTGGTCACGTGTGGGTCAATATTCGGCTTCTGTATTGGTAGAGCAAAGCAAGTCTGATGATTGTTGGTATAAAAAAAATCGCTGTAATATAGGAGAAACCGTGAAAATGGTCAATTATGATTGGTTCTATCGAGAACAAAAGTCGAATTGTAATAATTATAAAAAATCATGTTTTATTGATTATGTTATGAAAAACAAAATGGTATTCATGGATATCGAACAATACAATGCAGTGATTCTCGCTGGAATCAAGGAAAATCTACTCATGTGATTTTTAATTTGTAATATATGATATATAGATGAAGTCGTTGTAATACTTTATAAAAATTTGCTTGGCAACGGCGTAAATTGGATGCTGAAGATTGTCCCAACACGTGGAACGTCACATTGTGCGCTCCATGCTTGATTATGTGATTATGATTAGGCGCTTCTGCGCATCGGATATTACTATACATATATTCATAAAGAACTCTGTCTATATACAAAGTGTTCCCAAAAGGTCTGAACAAAATATTAGCACATATTCCTGAAGTCAAAATAAGCCGATTTAAAAGAACTTACCTCAGACCGAAATTGCTCCATTTCTGAGATACCTTGTATGGTGGAGTTAAAAAATAAAAATCGAATTTTTCAAAATGTGTGAACATTTTGAAACGCTTCACTTCAAGAATTGGTGGCCGAAGGCTTTTTCGGATGCGAAATCCGAATACAGACACCTTTTCACTGTAACCAATAGAGGACGCTTACCATTTCTCATGGTTTGGAATGGCCATAACTTTTTTCTCAGTGAAGTTTTTAACTTTTTTCGTTGAAGAAATGATTTTCTGAATATTTTGAAGCAGACAAGGTGCACTTCTGAAAATTCGCAAAAATGAACTCCGTTTTCGAAATATTTCGGTATTTATAGTGTTCGATGTCCCACCGGAATATTTGAATTATTTTCAATAAAAAATTGTTGCTATATTATCTTCGTGGATGTAATTTTGTCAGTGAATAAGCAGTGCGAAAATGAATTTTTTGAGTGTACTTGGCGATTCTCATTTTTCAAATTTACCACTCTGTATCTCGAAAACAGGGCAATTTCTGAGATTAGTTATTATTGCTTCAAATCGGCTCACTTTGACCCCAGGACTATAACATATGTGCAAGATTTTTTACAGACCTTTTCAGGGACACCCTCTAAGTGCCTATATCAATATGGTTTTGTGAAATTGTGTGGGTCACAAACTTTCCAGTTTTGATCCCTGGATTCGCTAGTGCAATGGTATAGATATGCAAAGAATATCTATATAATACCCTACACTCTACAGAGCGATTTGTTAATAAACTTGAGAAAATATAATAGCTTAGGACAATAAAGTAAAATCATCAAAAATTCACCCACATATAGTCTCAAATCCAACAAAATGAGACGAATATTGTGAACGATTCATCACATTCGGAATTTCCTGGCCATGCACGTTGTGCATCATTGTGATTCGCTTCGTTATATTGTTAGACATGAATGCGATATTGTAGTGGGTCTCTCTGTTAAGTTAGGGGGCTTTACAAATAAAATCTCATATTGAGCTCAGATCTAAGAGAATGAGACAAATATTGCGAACATTTTCTCGAAAAAGGGATCCTCTGGCAATACCAGTAATTAATTATTGCGATTCGCTTTGTGACCTTGTCAGACATGAATGTGACATCCCAGAGATGTTTGTGTTAACTGGGAACTAACACTTGAAACAAAAAAAAACGAAATGATCATATTTGCCTTCATCTATCTCTGGATATTATAAAGATAAAGTAAACACATTTCTTCGAGCAAATAAGTTGAACAGTTATTTTTATTTAATGACGAATGCAAAAACCTCAATTTAGTAGGTATGTTAACAACATATCCCACTATGCTACAATGCTTGATGGAGTTGGGTAACAGCATGTTCATATGCCTATTATCAAATTTTGTCTGTCACATATGCCCTTTTCTATATCGCAAATTACAAATTCAACTAGAATACAGGTCACTTAAAATTTTCCTTTTCAAAAGTTCTTTCGTTTCTCCTGACATTTTTTTTAGCTCAGCAGCAACCAATCTCTCAAATATAATGTCTTTATCTTCTGCAGGCAATGTCATTGAAGAAGCAGAAAACTTCTCAGCAATAACTTGGTGGTGAACGCATTTTCAATGGGATCATCTTTAGTTTTTCACTTGCGACCACCAAGATAGCAGCTTTTTGGGGTCTCTGGAATATTCTTACCTGCCACTCAAGTGCCAAGATTCCATTATGCTGATCCATGAAAACAGAAAAATTTCAAACCCATCAAATAAATACCTCTTACTCACCTCTGGAGTCCCACTACTGGTGCTATCTTCATTTGTTCTTTTACAGCAGGTTGATTGCTTGTGCCAGCTTCATAAGAAATGTGGTCACTAGTGTTGAGAAAATCTTTCTTTTTGGTATTAGCATTCGGGTTATAGGATAACTACAAAAATTATGTAAAAGAATTGGTATAATTAGGTAGGTACAATTTATTATACTACCAAATATCAATACATATAGTTACTTGCCTTCTCAACAGCAATTTTTTTATTTTGTTCTGTATTGTTCTTCAATGGTGTAAAATATCCAAATGTCCTAAAAAGTCAATAATTAATTATTATATCTAACTCAAAGATGTAGAACTATATTTCCATACTTCCGCTTTGTGACATGTTCATCTAGGAATGATGATTAATCAAATAGAATCCATTTTTTTCCACTTTGATTGGCCTGATCCAGTTCGTGTTTCCTTTTGCCTTTTGAGCCTCTCTCTGGCGTAGTCTGCTCCATCGGTTACTACATTCCAAAGCTGAAAATGTATTTATAATGTGTAACCCTACCCACCCGGGTGTTGTCTAAATATGGAAGTATTATCCATATTTCATGTGATCGTCTAGTATATCATATTTGAGGCGCATCGAAATTCATTTCGTTACATCTCAAACACGTTCCCACGTTGTGTATATATTTTTTTTTTATAAGTTCGTGGATACAGAGTTTTGTGAAGGTAGAGAAGAAATGAAAATCAAGTGAAGTTCGAGAGTATTTATTAACCACGCAGCTTTTTACAATGCAAGTGTACGAGGTGAAGTGCAGTGACTTATCAATTAGCAATCAAACCTCTTCACTGGTACAACCAAGACTCAGCCGCAAAAGTTTATGTTTGGTATTAACTGATCAATTGCTGGGACGGCATATGTTTGCACTCCACTCTAATTGCTCTGGGCTGGGCCATCTTTTAGCAAAAGGATCGTCACCCGTCGGGAATAAAATAAGAGTGGTTGCAAGCCACCTCCGTGGTGTACACCTCCACAGGGACGTCCATTTCAGTATGCCTACTGTTAATTATTTTAAGAGCAACAGGGGACGCGCTCCCATAGTACCATCGAGCAATTCGACCACTCATCGTCATCTATAAGCACTTCAGATTATTTTCAACTGGTCAAGGGTGAGCCACAGCTCTAGTAGCAGTGAAGTACAAACGATATAATGTGATGAATTTACTCTATTTGGAATGGACTATCTTGCAAATACTGAGATACTACTATACTGGGACCTGGTTCTTCAACTCCTTCCTTCGGGCTGACGGAGGTAGAGGCCTGGTATACTTCCATGCTTTTCTTTTCCTATGAGAACAGATTAAATGATTCAAAACCCACAGAAGGACTACTCACCAAACTTGTAGAAACTGCACAAGGATGGGTATCAGCTGTATTTGAATCCCAGCCTGAATCACCTCATTTCAGGTCACTATCTCCTGTAGTAGTGTTTGCAGGTATATTGGTTTGCTTGCTAGTTGGTAGTAGTAGTTTGATAAACAGTGAATGAGTAGATTTATAGCAAAGAAATAAGAAATTAGCTAACAGAAATGATATCATATGGATAGAATGATGCATTATAGTATTGCTTCGAAGTAATCAAGCAGTAAACTTCTGGCAGAAAGCAAGGAATAACATACACAACATGAATGTGATATTTATTAACTAGAACTAACATATATACAAAAAAAAAACAATATGAGAGAAGGTCAGTGGTTGACCACATTCCCCCCCTGGTTTCGGATAGGGAGCAGGGGTGCCTTTCCCGAAACCTTGGCTGCACGCCTGGCCGCATCTCGCTTCTTCCGACTCAGCTTTCCTTTCTTTTTTTTCTTTTTTTCGTTTTCCTCTTCTGGTTTCATCTCCTGAGGTTCACCTACCAGACTCGGCATATCTGTATCCGCAACACATGCTGGTCGGAGGAATACCACATCTTGAATCACTATTTTTGACAAGGACTCCGTCTCCTCCTCGGAGTCAGTGCCGAAATATTTGTATAGCAGTTCTCGGCGGCGAATTTTTTCCAGGAGGTCCTGGTTTACGGCCCTTAAAGTTTTGGTAAGATCTTCGGAGCTCATTTTTCGGGACATTTCTTCTTTCTTTAGCTTTTAAATATAATTACTTGGTTTTGTTTCAATAATAGGTTGGTTCTTTAGCAACGTATGATTTTACTGGGTTGCCTAGGTAATAATTCTGCAAACACAATTGTACCGAGGGATGTATTCAGGATCACTGGGAATTAATTTAAAGATTTGTAAGGAACTAGATTTTCTGTGTTATATACACCTTTCAGTGTCTGGTTGTTGTCTAAAATTTCATATGCATTTATATGTGGAATCCGAGATATGTGATATGGGCCCTCATATAGCAGACACAGTTTATGAGACACACCTTCAAAGGCATTGGAAGGTTTGTTGGTTTTTAATAGTACCAAATCTCCCAGATGATACTCACAAGTTTTATGACGCTGTTGTTTACTCCTTTTTAATGCCATCCGGATAAGTTGTGATTTGACCGACCGAACTTGTTCTTCCCTACTAATCGTTATGGGGATTCCTGTATACTGTTTTAGTACTGTGTCTAATGCATATTCTGGCAACACCCCCTTAATTAAGACGAGGGGTGCAACTCCTGTACTATAATGTGGGACGCTATTTAAACAACACTCAATATTGGGAATAATATCGGCCCATTTTTTATGATTTTGATGACAGTAGGTTCTGAGGAACCGGCCTATTTCCTGCATATATCTCTCAGCTGGATTCGCCTTTGGATGTCTTATGGACGAGTAAATAGTGACAATATTCAGATCGAAAAATTTCTTTTTCCAGTGCTTCGACGTGAACTGAGTACCATGATCACTTAGGATCTTTTTGACCGGCAGAATTGGTAATAACTCTCGTTCGATACGATGAGTAGCTGCAACAGCAGTAGCCTTCTTCATGGGAAAAATTTTTATGAATTTGGAAAATACATCTAGAGCTACCAGCAAATAGGACACCCCCCCTCGTCCTTGGGGTAAAGGTCCATAAAAATCTACTGCAATTAATTCTCCTACTTCTGAAGGTATAATCGCTTGCCATGGTCCTTCGGGGTTATAATTTTTTCTTTTTGCTTTTTGACACAGGTCGCAAGTTGCTAAGATACGTAAAATTTGTTTCTGCATGCCAGGCCAATAGAAATTTGCAGTCAGAATTGGCATAATTTTACCGGCACTAAAATGTCCTAGTTCATGATGGTAATGCCAAACGATTCGTGTCTCCAGGATCTCTGGCACCACTACACATTTAATATTGGAAATTTGGTTGTGATACAATAGAACTCCATTTTGCTCGACAAAATTAGATATAATAGCTTTTTCTCGTCTGGACATGACAGTCTCATCTTTTTTTCTAAGTGTTTGAATTTTACTGACATATTCGTCTTGTTCTTGTGCCAATCGTAAATTCTCCAGGTCTTTGAGTAGGTTAGCCGTCCCTTCGACCTGGAACAGTGCGAGGATTGGGTCTTGATTTGGGAGATCATTACCTTGATCTGTTGGGTATCTGGACAAAATATCGGCAACTCTGTTTTCTCGACCTGGGATATATTCAATACTGAAATCAAATTGTTGTATAAATAATAGCCAGCGGGATAATCTCTCATTTAGGAAACGACAAGTCTGAATAAAAGTGAGAGCGTGATGATCGGTTCTGATTATCAAGCGTGCACCAAGAAGATAGAGGCGAGACTTCTGTAGTGCATAGACAATACTCAGCAGTTCTTTTTGTGTGGTGTTATAATTGATTTCAGGACCATGGAGGCTACGATTGATGAACATGACGACTCCCTTGGACTGATCTGGTTGTAGTTGGTAAAGGACCGAACCAATAGCAAAATTGGAACTATCACATTCCAAATAATACGTGACCTTGGGGTCAGGGTGTACCAGCATGACGGTTTTAAGAAATTGGTCCTTGATCTTCTCAAAACATTGCTGCTCCAGCTCTCCCCATCTCCATTTTACTTCTTTTTTCAAAAGGTTCGTGAGGTCCGTAGTATATTCGCTATATTGTGAACAGAATCGCCGATAATAATTACACAACCCAAGGAAAGCTCTAACATCTTTGATTTTTTTAGGGATAGGAAATTCTTGTATGGCGATTATCTTTTCGTTATCGGGCTTAATTCCTTGAGGTGTGAGAATGTGTCCAAGGAATTTGACCTCTTTTTGTACGAAATGTGACTTACCCAAATTGAGAGTCATGTTAGCCTCCTTCAGTTTTTTTAGGACTGCCTCCAAATGTTCCAAGTGTTCTTCGAATGAAACAGATGCTATCAATAGATCGTCTATATAGTTATGCGTGAATTCTCGGACTTCTGGTCCGAGTACGAGGTCCATACATCGGGAAAAACTGGCAACACTGGTTTTCAAGCCAAATGGTAGTACTTTGTAAACATAACTACGTCCATTATACAGAAAAGCTGTATATTTATAGCTTTCCGGACGTAATGGCACTTGCCAATAGCTAGAAGTCATGTCTAAAGAAGTTAGGAACTTACAATTATGAAATCTTTGTAATAATTCTTCAACTCCTGGGGGATTCTCTACATCAGCGACCATTTGACTATTCAAAAGTCGGGCATCCAAACAGATCCTGACAGTACCGTCCTTTTTCTTGACTACTGTCATAGGGCTGGAATATGGTGAGGCAGCACGTTGAATAACTCCCATTTCTTCCATTTCTTTCAACTTGGCTTCCACTGCAGGACGCATGGAAAATGGTACCGGATATGATTTTCTAATAAAGGGTGTTTGCACAAATAAATCAATTGTATGCTGATAAAGAGTTGTTAATCCTGGTTTGTTGTCGAAAACCATCTGATAGTTACTCACCAGTTTTTTTATTCTTACCTTTCCCTCTTCATTGACCCAAACTTCTTGTAATTTTTCGTCCATTAATTGCTCAAAATTTTTAATTTCTTTGACTTCTAAATGACATATTCCCATTTCTTCTGTTTCAAGCTGCGTCCCCGGAACGTTACATTTTAGAAACTGAAAAGGAACGGCTAGTTGTTCATCCTGTATGCTCATCGTTTTTGTCTGTAAATTCACAGAACAACTGTGTTCGATTAACCAATCCATTCCCAAAATAATAGGCATCACTAGATTCTTTATGACGACACAACAAAAATTGAATTTTTGGTGTGCAATTTGTCCAGTGAAGAAGGCCTGTTGAGTGATCCTCCGACTCTTAGAGCTGAATGCGCCCTGAATCTGGATAGCTTTCATAGGTAAAATCGAGATCGACTGCACAGCCTGTAATTCTGTTAGAGTTTCTTCAGACATACAGGTGATCTCACTACCTGTATCAATCAAGGTTTTAATTTTCAGATGACTCACCAGCAGTTCAATCGTGGGTAACATACTACTTTCCGGCTTTTGGAATTCCAGATAACACAATCCGGTCGTATCTCGAGGGTGTCTACCTTGTGACTTTATAGGTGATCTGATACCCTGCGAGTGAAGTCCTAGTCCTTGGCCCTTCTGCCATCCCATCTGGTACATAAGCTTCCATCCAATTTGCTGCTCAATATCACCACTGAACCGCCTGACATCCAAAGTCGAACCCGGCGGTCCTTCTAATTCGACTGAGCAGAGTTTCCCGACGCCTTCATAAGGGGTGTTGTCGGTACCGTGCTGGCGTTATTCACCGTAGCTGTAGGTTGTCCCCATCCTCTCTTCCTGGTATTTCGTGAACGAGAGTACTGCACCAGCTGTACTTTCCGATTGGGTACCAGGTTGGAGGAATCCTGAACTCCTTCCTGTTGCCTCAGGAAATTTGCGGCTCCTGTAATGGTGTGATCACTTACCAAAGCCCATAAAGACCTAATGTGTTTAGGAAAGTGAGTCATGATTTTATTCACTAATCTCTCTTCTGGCATTGGTTCAGTTAGGATTTTTGCACGGCTGACGTAGTAAGCGAAATGGTTGTACATCGATCCCATTTTGTCGTTCCAAGGGGTATACGCAATGTCTTTACGCAGTTTTTCCTGTTCCTTTTCAGACCAGAACTGTTGCGTAAAGTCTGCTTTGAAATCTTCGTACGTATCCCACGTGATTTGATAAATATTCAGCCAGTCCCGAGCACTGCCCATCATGTTCTCCTTTACCAAGTCCAACTTCATTTCGGTCGTAACATGAATTCTTTTGAAGTATAGCTCCATTTCTTCCAAGAATTGTATAGGGTGTTTTGTTCCATCAGCTGCGAATTTGGGGGGTGTTGCCATTTGCGTATACATGATAGGACCATTAGCGCTGCCCAAGCTACAACAACTATTGTTAGAGGCCTCAAGTACATTATGCTTACTATTTTTAGATGATAGTTGGTCCATTATTTTCTTTTGTTCCTCATATATCTGAATTATAATTTTCCCAATGTCCGTTATACGTTGTTTGGTTTCCTTAACCGACATCTGTATCTTCTGGATTTCCTCAAGAACACACTGTGTGTGTTGTTCTAATCCTGTGGAGATGTCTGTCGCAAGGTAATACGTCGGAATCTGGTCTATCGAGACAGGCTCCTCAGGTGCTGATCCGATACTGATACTGGGTCCTGTAAAATATGAATTCACTTTATTACCATTTAATAAATAGGTATATTCACCTCTCCTCACTCCCTCACAAATTTCTTGACTCTGTATCCTGGTCACGGCACCAATGTAACCCTACCCACCCGGGTGTTGTCTAAATATGGAAGTATTATCCATATTTCATGTGATCGTCTAGTATATCATATTTGAGGCGCATCGAAATTCATTTCGTTACCCCTCAAACACGTTCCCACGTTGTGTATATATTTTTTTTTTATAAGTTCGTGGATACAGAGTTTTGTGAAGGTAGAGAAGAAATGAAAATCAAGTGAAGTTCGAGAGCATTTATTAACCACGCAGCTTTTTACAATGCAAGTGTACGAGGTGAAGTAAAGTGACTTATCAATTCATTTTTTTTACTAACAATGTGACTGTGGATATCTTATATTTATATTTACATATGTATATGTGCTTGATGTTGTTTATTTTTCTTGTTTTTATCCTATTTTGTGTCACGTAATTGTACAAATTGACTGTGTATATTTTTATATTTATTTACTTCCCAACAAATGAACTTTGTCAATAAGAGTATATCTTCAGACAATGAAGTATATTATTATTATTATTATTATTATTATTAGCAATCAAACCTCTTCACTGGTACAACCAAGACTCAGCCGCAAAAGTTTATGTTTGGTATTAACTGATCAATTGCTGGGACGGCATATGTTTGCACTCCACTCTAATAGCTCTGGGCTGGGCCATCTTTTAGCAAAAGGATCGTCACCCGTCGGGAATAAAATAAGAGTGGTTGCAAGCCACCTCCGTGGTGTACACCTCCACAGGGACGTCCATTTCAGTATGCCTACTGTTAATTATTTTAAGAGCAACAGGGGACGCGCTCCCATAGTACCATCGAGCAATTCGACCACTCATCGTCATCTATAAGCACTTCAGATTATTTTCAACTGGTCAAGGGTCAGCCACAGCTCTAGTAGCAGTGAAGTACAAACGATATAATGTGATGAATTTACTCTATTTGGAATGGACTATCTTGCAAATACTGAGATGCTACTATACTGGGACCTGGTTCTTAAACTCCTTCCTTCGGGCTGACGGAGGTAGAGGCCTGGTATACTTCCATGCTTTTCTTTTCCTATGAGTCTATTACTCCTTGAGATGTTGCTTCTTCGAAGGCTGGAAATGTTCTGCCGATATCGTGGCTCGAGCTGCTATTTATAGGGAAACGGTTTGTTGTGAGTGTCGCCAAATTCACTTCCATGGTTACTGACGCTCTTTTTTTGAAACAAACCCGGATTTGGCCCCTTTTTGGCCCCATTTCAAGGTGTTCCCTTGTAATATGAGGCTTCTAGCTGTGAACACACAATGTGACAAGGTTAGATATCTTATTTTGTTCACTTCTCAGGTTGCTCTCGTGGTTCTAACTTGGATTTTCCCAGTTTTAGGACACATTGACAGTGTCAAACACTGGCAATTTGGTAGCGTCCTACCGAAAAACCCAGTATTTTTACACCTTTGAACAGATTAAATGATTCAAAACCCACAGAAGGACTACTCACCAAACTTGTAGAAACTGCACAAGGATGGGTATCAGCTGTATTTGAATCCCAGCCTGAATCACCTCATTTCAGGTCACTATCTCCTGTAGTAGTGTTTGCAGGCATATTGGTTTGCTTGCTAGTTGGTAGTAGTAGTTTGATAAACAGTGAATGAGTAGATGAGTAGCAAAGAAATAAGAAATTAGCTAACAGAAATGATATCATATGGATAGAATGATGCATTATAGTATTGCTTCGAAGTAATCAAGCAGTAAACTTCTGGCAGAAAGCAAGGAATAACATATACAACATGAATGTGATATTTATCAACTAGAACCAACATATATACAAAAAAAACAATATGAGAGAAGGTCAGTGGTTGACCACAAATGATCCATGATCAAGCTAAATTTGAGGCCAGTCCAATTTCACTCCAAGCATTTTCTTTCATGATTATATCTCCATAATCTTTGTTTTGGTTTTTATATAGAAATGGATAACTCTTTACCACCTGAATCAAGAGTTCATCTGAACTATTTACAGTATCATTTTCTCCTTCACTTTGTGTAGGTATTTTCGTCAGGTCATTTTCAGATAATATCATGTCCGAATAATCTAAATTCGTATAATCATGAAAATGTGTCATGTTTTTATACTATTTTAACACATCAATCAACGTTTTTCTTCAAAACTTTTTCAAAAATGGATCTTTGTGTTTTTATTTTGAGGTTATGTGGCATGCATCATACAGCTGCACAGAAATTCAGAAATAGTTCCATGTGAAAAAGGATTGTTGTGATTGGTTGGGTTTCTAAATTTCAAATCATCACGTCCTTGTCTTAAAACATGAAACTTATTTCCTAATTCATAAATTTGTATTCTGTATTTCGCCACAAGGACCTCTGTGTTCATTATATAATACTTATATCTTAAATCATAAAACTTATAACTAATAACATAAATCTTCAATTGTGTTTCAGCCTTAAGGCAGTAGAACTCGATAACCTGCGTTCGGGTTTTCACAAATTTTGAATTGTTTCAGATCAGTTCAGAGGATCGAAACGAGTGCGCATCAGTTCTGCGCAGTTCGAGAACTATTCTAGAACCGTCCTGAAATTGAAACCCGAATGAACCTAATATATCTTAAGACGAACGTTGCAAACCGTAATAAAAATGAATAAGAATCCAGACACGAGAAATCGATGTAGAATTCTCTTGTTTCTTCTCTTTGTCGATGTTAGTATTATGGTATTATAAAGATTTTCAACAGGTGTCGCTTCAAATATTAATAGCGCCCTGATACAAAATTAGTCCCACATTATTAAAATTATGCAAATGATTAATATTAAATAATAAAATCGAACAAATAATATTTGATATATCATTATTTCGAAATTCCAATATTCAATAAATATTATTTTTGATATCAAGGTCGAGAAAGATATCGGGACTACTACCTATAACCATCTTCTTACCGTATTTCCAAATATTGATATTTTCCTGGATGTCCATATTCTAGATATCTGGGTGAAACGGCGGGTACTCTGAATATTTCCACTAGACATTCCTCGACAGGATATCCTTCGTATTGCAGAGAAACTGGGGTCGGGGATAGCTGATGGATTAATTTTTGAAGACTTTGTGAAGTATCTACAAGAATTTTTATTTCGTCATTTCACATACCCACGTGTAAAGTTATAATTCATAGATTAATTTTCCTTTCAGAATTATAGTTTGATTTTACATATATACATCTTATTACTCACCTACAAGAATGACCAAACACCAATAACCATTTATTTAACAAATAAATGTTAATATTGTATTTTATATATTAAAAGGCTCATTAATGGCGACACTTTGTCTGTTTTCTGTGATAGTCAAGCGAGAAAAGAAATCCTTCATAGCCACCGAAATTTCAAGGAACCACAAAAAACGAGATTCAAAAGATAAGCTTGCAGAGATGATGCTACAAAAAACGCGGCAGAGATCACCGATTCGAATGGAAACCGAAGTGTTGTTGGTTGCAGAATCTTCAGTAGGAAAATAATAAATGTATGAACTAACCTACGCATATGCAACCAGCAATACTGGAACTGGACGACTTGCAGGTTGCCAAGCGTACGTGAAATAACCCAAACTACTGAAATTACACTCATTGATATATGCACACAAATAGTGATGAAGTAGCTATTACTGAAGGAAAACGTAAACAGTAGGCAAATGAAACAAGGAAACAAAATACTTTGAATATATCTTAAATGAACTTTAGGAACAACGGTACGATTATTGTGATGAGAGGTTTCAGCACAGTATATTATTTGGATGCCCAATGGGTGGATAATTGGAAAATTGTGGACCATAGGATTTTGCGTGCGACAGTGGAACAACTCAAATATGAAAGATTATACGCGATGGATAATCAAGTATTCAACTAGACCACTCTACGGGACTGTGGCTCAGCGTCGTCTAGTTGAATACTTGGAATAATACTTGCTAAACTTGCTTATTCATCGCGTATAATCTTTCATATTTGATCTTTTCCACTGTGCATGAAAATCCCAATGGTCCGCAATTTTATTTTCAGATCGGTATATGGAATGCTAATGTATAATTGGGGAGAATTCAGAACTCCTAATAATCGTATTTTGCGAGTAGATATATCACTTGCAAAATATGTTGGTTGGCTCAAAATGTGATACACAATTTTCCAATTCAGACCAAGGTAGATACAGTATGTCCCACTATAAGCAGCACCACCTTCGTATTTTCTTATACACTGACCGATTTCAAGAATTTTTTTTTCAACATGTACTGAATATTGAACTCTCTCATTTCTTTTGAACACAGCCACCTATGATCAATTAAAAATGCAGAAAATCAGTAGGTAATATCAGGAAATTTTTTAAGCGGAAATGTGACTCCAACTCTCTAAAATACACGTGGTTAAATTTTCACAATGATATCATATACAGGGCATTATTTATTATTAATAAACGTTCGATGTTCCACTATGATCAGAAAAAATATGATAATTTCATGATTCCTCTCAAATTTCAATTGAACACATATCTTATACTATTTCTGATCATATACAGTGTGTTGTTCATACTAGGAATCAATTATTTCTCAAATTCGCAAATTAGGTCGTTGAAGATGTAGAACAATGGAAATATTTTGATTCGCAGAAAATTTGCGTTAGGAAATTGTCTACCTATAGAAAGAGTCAGGCAGGTTACATTTTTAGTTCAAGCACTATTTCAAGTTTTTTCTCGAGGATGAAATGATATAGTCTTTGCAAAGTCACTTGAGACAACTTGATCAGAAGAGATCCGCCATCACGACCGGCGGTTCCTTTAAAAAGTTGAGACCGAACGCGTGCCGCGGCCATGTTTTTTTTTGCTGAATATGTCAAGAGCTCGGTCAAGAGTAAATTTGCAAAGACTATAATAATACTTAAATTATATATGTTCACACCCATTCCCCGTTTTTGTTGGATCTAGGAATTTTCTTCGAAAGCAATTCTTCGAAAGTAATTCTTCGAAAACAATTCTTCGAAAAACCATTCTTCGAAAATGCAATTCTTCGAATCGAATAAACAATTCTTCGACTAATAATTCTTCGAATAACAATTCTTCGAAGTATGCAAAAGGAATGACTTTGTTCAGAGATATAAATCATGAGTGGATATAAAAGGGATTGTGTTCCATAAAATAAAATTAGTTTTAATTTAACCCTGTGCAAGTAAATATGGATGCAGAATTTGTTTGTTCAGAAACAATTCTTCGACTAATAATTCTTCGACAGGTTATAAGGTCATTTTGTTTTTTGGGAATACCTATAAATGTGGGGTTATTAGGATCTGGAAATAAAACACTACTTTTTCAATTTGTTATAATTAATAAATTACAGTAAAAGTTTACAGTACAGTGAAAGGTTACAGTGAAAATTACAGATAAATGACATAAATACTATCAAATACCAAGGTAATAAAAAAATTATAGATTAATATATGTTGTGAGCTAAACCTCTAATGTATTCTATTATATTATTTTTATCATACTGATTTACAAGAGTTTCGATTCGTTGATTACAATCTTTGTACTTCTTTCTTGGTGTTTGTGGTTCAAATTTGCTTAAATATTGTTCGACGCGGAGTTCATTTAGATTTTTCTCATTTTTTATACATTTTATAAATTTCCACAAGTTGGGGTGAACTACTGATACTTGTGTTTCAAAACTTCGATGCCATCCTTCTACCGAATTATTTGTTCTCGGTAAATCATCCAAAACTGTTTGATATAGATTCCACAATTCGTATGGATATTGTGGTGGTATTCGCTGTTTCCGATTTGGTCGCCCAATCCACGTATCTTCAAAATAATTAATAACACTTCTGACGGCTTTCATATAATTGTTCAAAAGCCATAACTATATCATCCACTGGGACAAAAGCAATAGCACACAACCTTTTTAGTTTGAAAGCAAATTCACTGTCAGTCTCATAGCGTTTTTTTAATCCATTCCTTTGAATCATTCGAAAAATGCATTGACTGAAGTGGAAAAAACAGCCTCTTTTTCTACTTGGAAAAGCACTATTGCAGGCATTAATCAATTATTTTTCGAAGTCAGTGGTAATCTTTGCAGGCACTAAAGATGATTTCAAATTTTTAAGTTCTTGAAAAAATTGATCATAAATTCGTTCTGATTTTTTTGGTAAGAGTGCATAAACTAAAGGTACCGATAAATTGTGTTGCAGTCCGTGAACGGTTAGTAATTGTTGGAATAATAACGGCACGGTTTTAAATGTGCCATCAATATACCAATGCTTACTGTTAGACAATAATTGGAGATTTTGTTCTGTAGTAAAAATTAATATTCTCTCGTCCACTGGACCGGCATCATATAGCAAAAAATTTTCATATTTGTAGGTTTTCGTATATTCCTCCAAAAATATTATTTCGCTTCTATTAGTAGGAAGAGCTGGTCCTTGTAGATTTTTTTGTCTGATATTGCGAATACTCCGTTTCATACTGCTAACACTTGGAAGCTTGGGAGCTGCCGTTATGGAACATGTATTCAAAGCAATTGATATAATTCTGTGCGGAGGATCATTACTTATTTTCGACCTTTCACCTCTGAGGCGTCAGCAATATGATTATGTTCTTTTGTTATTTTACTGATTTTATCGTCGACAGTAATTATTCTCGCTGGACAGTTTGTTTTTCTTTTTTCAAAAAATGCGCACTTCCAATACACTTTTTCACCTTTTTCAACATCTTTAAAATAAAAATGTCCCTCGAACAACAATTTACGTTTTCCTTTTTCTGAACAAACAAATTCTGCATCCATATTTACTTGCACAGGGTTAAATTAAAACTAATTTTATTTTATGGAACACAATCCCTTTTATACCCACTCATGATTTATATCTCTGAACAAAGTCATTCCTTTTGGATACTTCGAAGAATTGTTATTCGAAGAATTATTAGTCGAAGAATTGTTTATTCGAAGAATATGGTATTCGAAGAATTGCATTTACGAAGAATTGTTTTTCGAAGAATTGTCTTCGAAGAATTGCTTTCGAAGAATTTTCCGGATACCGTATTGGACCATACATCAAACAAGATCCAACTAAGCTTCCAATTGAACCAGGTCAACGGCTATCTATTACATTGCAGTAAGTACAGCATCTCATCACATCAACTTCAATGAGTACAAATGAGTACAAACTTTTGCATTTCGGCTAATTGTCAGAAGGGTGTTCCATGCAGGAACTAGCCTGAAATAAATATATAGGCAAAACAACAGTGCACTGTATATTGGAAGAAACTTGTGAGGTTTTATGGAGAGTCTCAGCACCGATTGTACTGCCACAACCAAACACAGAGGAATTGATCAAAATATCTGAAGGGTTTTACAAAAGGTGAAATATTCCCAATAACATTGGTGCAGTGGACGGAAGACACATAATCATTCAATTCCCAAAAAAATCAGAAAGCTTATACTTTTCATATAAGAAATCCTTCAGGTATGTACCTACTGTTTGATTCTAGTTTTCCAAATAGATGATTATTGAATTTACATTTCCAGCATTATTCTCATGGCCACATGTGATGCATCTCATAAATTTACCTATGTGGACATTGGGAGAGAAGGATCAAACCATGATGGTAATGTATTTCAGAACAGTGAATTTGGGAAGGCATTGTTCAAAGGTACTCTCCATGTACTAGCACCAAAAGCATTGCCAAGAACTGAAATACCTTTCCCTTATTTTTTGTGGCATTTCCACTACACACTAACATAATGCGTCCCTACCCTGGAGAATATTTGGGAGAAAGAAAAACTGTTCTCAATTTTCGCTTCTCCAGAACTCGTCGAATGATTGAGAATACATTTGGAATCCTTGCTCAAAGGTGGGCTCGATTAAGAACTCCAATTATTGCCAATGAAGATTTATGCATCAAAATTGCATGGCCTGCATTGTACTGCATAATTACATACAAAAAGGAGAAGAAGACATACCATTCAAGGACAGAAAATAATGCCCCACAGGATTTGTGGAATCATTGAGTGATGTAGACCACAACTTGACATCTGTAGGACGTCTTGGTGCAAATAATTCTTCAAATTCCACGAAATACTTGAGAGATACACTTACTGACTATTTTGTCTCTTCACGGGGAGCATTAAAATACCAATGAAATTTAGTGCACCAAGGAGGTTGTCTAGATAGTTCTTATCTAGAATAATTAATTCAGTAGTTATTTAATGACATGTTATTTATACAGTGTGACCCATTACAAATGAAAACACCCTTATGAAACATACATTTCTCAACGGACTGGAATAATTTTATTCTTACCTATCATCCCAATTGGTGGAGAAATGTATGTTTCATTGGGGTGTTTCCATTTGAAATGGGCCACACTTCACACTAGATATGATGTTGAGTTGAAAGTATTCCTAAGAGATTTATGGCCTAGGATATGGTAATTTTATTTTTTTAATCAATAATATACTCTCGAAAATTGAATAGTTTGTTATTCATGTAAAAAAATCATGCAGTCAACACATATTACATAAATAACAAAAATCAGTCAAATGAATGATGAAAAATCATAAAAATCTGAAAACAAAAATATTCAGGAAAATATCTACAAAATAAATATATACTCTTCAAATACGAAAAAACACTGCTATCACATTCTAAAGAATGTATACTACACAAAAAACAAAATATATCTACAAAAATAAACAAAACATGTTCTCAATACAAATACACCAAAAAGAAACAAGTGATCACTCATGAGCTGATAAATTTTTCTTCCAACATGATTTTATCTTTTTTAGAAAACACACCCATATTTGCTGCCAAACTCTTCACAAAATATTCATCTTCATTAGTTGGCATTAGTTGGAGCTCTGTAATTTTTTTGTTTCATAACTTTGTTAAATGTGTCAAAGCTGTTAGAACTTCAGATGTTTTCACTTTTTTTTTTGGGATGGTATGCCGGAGAATAATATCATTTTCCATAGTTCTTTTTAGAATGGGTCTTCTGATTGTAATTTTCTTAGGTATGTCCACTGTTTTCGAGCTATGAGGTTGAGGTTGTTTTATACTTTCACATCTTTCTGAAAATGAAATACCAGCATCACTTTGAATGTCAGTTCTGAAGCTCTCATTTTCTCGATTATTTTCATCACATTCATTATTGAGACTATCAAGTTTTGTGATCTCATTTTCTTGATCATCTTCCACTACTATTTGTGATAAAGAATCCCACTCTGAGCTTTCCGGCCTGTTATTTTTTTCCATAGTAGAGTATGACCTTCTTGTTTGGAGATATTTATTCAAAAAACCCATCATCCTAAAATATAGCCAAGTTATCTGACTTGCTCCACTACCGGAAGGAATATGTTTGGGAATTATCATGGAAACTATCTTCTAGTCTCGAAATATACATAAACAATTCTTCACCGGGCATACATACATGTTCGACTGTGTCTTTGTTGTAATTCTCATATGCTTTAATAGCAGAAGGAACGTGTAGAATCCAAATCTTTTTGAACTCTGGCGAATTGTTCACAAACTGGACAAGTATGAACGCAAAGGCACTTTCTCAACAAATATCCACAAAAATATGCAATTGCATTTTTTTCTGGAATATCAACGTTTCTATAATCATAGTGCTGTGTACTCAATGAAATAACTGCTTGTCCTGAAGCAGGGGTAATTTCATTCACACAGCTTGAGTCTTCTGTATAGGGGATTTCTGATATTCGACTTCAACTATCAAAATCTTCAGCACAATTTTCTGTGCCAGAATGAAGAAAAAAATTATCAAAAACATTGTCCTGAAAGCATTGTGAAACTGATTTGGTGTTGGGTTGAACGAGTTAGCACCTTGCTGCCTTACTACCCCAAAAAAGTTTTCTAAAGCATATTGGTTAACTCGTCGTGTGAGTAGAGAATGGAAACCTTCTATCTTCAGAGACTCCCATAAACAAATTGATCCATTTATGGAAATTCTCCAGCATTCAAAAGATGTTATCATATCGCTCATTAAATAAAACAACGTCATAACTCAAAAAACATCATTCTTGAAGAACTGTGATTGAAAGTATGAAATCATTATCACTCAGATCACATATATTCAAGAGAAACTCCAATGGCACATTTTGGTTCAACAATCAATATTAGTACTACTTGAAGTAATATTTTTGTTCACGACCCTGTTTGACAGTATACCAAAGCAATTTTATAGCAACCATTCAGAATTAAGACTTGATTAGTGTAGTGGCTTTCAATCCTAGGGATTGAATTTATGTGTTGTCGAATTCCTTCACGAATGGTCGGGTCGAGAGTCTTATGTTTTCCATGTTTTCCTCGTCTATCTGGTTCGAGTGGAATATTTGCCACTTTATTTCGTTTTTCTTGTACAGTGCGAATTGTACGATCGTTTATGTCAAGAGTATTTTCAAAAAATAACTTACAAACTCTGACTCTCTGACCTTGCCTAATGAAATAATAAGCATTATTATTTTGTCGTTGGTTTCTTGTACCACCAACACGAATGTATCTGTATTGTGGTACAATAACTGTCATGGAGTTATTGATGAAGTCTTTCTGCTTCTCTATATTACCCAATGACCAGTATGCTGAAAAAACCTGCTGTCTCTCTTCTTGATTGAACTTTGACGAACACTGCAATTTACATTTCTCACCGCACGGAGCTTTCATTTCCCTTTTCATCCGAAGTTTCTTGGTCCTTGTATTTGTTTCATAGGCCTGTCCACAATTTCTCAATTCCTTCGAAACATTCCTTTTCCATTTTGCTGTATTTCTCTTACGTTTCACTCCTTTATCGGCTGGGCTTGTTAAAATTGGGATATCTTGGTTAGATGTAGAAGGTTTATTGGTGGTATCTAAATGTAATGTGTCATTGTCTTTTTGATTAACTCCATTGTTTTCTTTACCGCTATCTTCCTCAGAATCATCACTTTCTGGTGTATACAATTTGTCGTTGATTAAATCTTCACAATCCTCAGAGGAAGATGAAGCGTCACTCTCACTAGCAGATGAAGAACTACTTGATGAGTTTGAAGGCTTGGAACTGGAACTATTCGAATGATGAGGTTCTTCGATGATAGCCCTATCTTGGTTTCCTTTAAAAAAATTAGTGAAAATAGTAGTTAGTATTATTATTATCATTATTAGTAGTATTAGTAGTAGTAGTAGTAGTAGTAATATTAGTAGTGGTAGTAGTAGCAGTGGTGATAGTAGTAGTAGTAGAATAGTATCACAAATACACACCTGATATCATTGTAATATCTTCCAAAAGCTGGGCTGACTGTTCATTATCACGTTCGGATATAGTTACATTGTCTACCAAACATTTTGCAGATTGTTCATTCCTACTGACCAATCCTTTTTCATCACTAGATGATCCCATATTGTCAAAATTTGTCACATTACTTGTCTCTTGTGCTTTCAGCACTAGTTGATATATATGTTTCCCACGAGAACACATTATAGCTGGGAGCTAATAATGAAAGAAAAATGAATTAGAGTGCAAAAATAAAATAATGAGAGAGGAATATTTTAATGACAATAGGGTCATAAGTATAAATATTTATTAGTGATCATCGAACTTGAGACTGATATTAAGAACAAAACCGCCATATTGTCATTTAGTTGAAAGTTACAAATTCAAAATGCAATACTTCTTTTTAGTAATACTGTCATAAAAATAAATAATGCACTTGAATGATATTTTTCTCACTGCAAGGACGTCATATTTCTAAATAATACAAACGGAAATTGTGTACAAGTATCTCATGTAAAACGACATAAGACCAAATAATACGTTGTTGATGTGATAATCAGCATAAAAAACATCTTACCGTTGAAAAAATATGATCTCAACACGCGATAAGACTATCTTCCATTGTGACACGTTTTCACCATAGGTGTCACCTCACAACTGAGATGATACGGTGTCGCGTTTACTTAAAACTTCATAGCGTCACTGCACTAGAACGACATGAGCACTCTCTGCCGGCAAGTATTTGAGTCACACATATAATAATAATAATAATAATATGTATTTATTGACAGAAGTAAAATATAAGACAATACAATTTTCAATAGAAATGTCTGCCAATGGGTAACAAGATTGGATAACTCCATTCTTACTCTTGCACCATGACGTTATTACAGTTGAAAGTACTCCCAAAGTAGGTTTCAACTGTGTAAATAACTCAAAATTGATGTTTTTTTAGTTATGTCGTTGTTGTATTTAATGAGCGATACTTGTGACGTCTTTTCCACTGGTGGAAATAATTTTCACATTTTCCAAATATGACAGAGTTTACTTAGGATATGTTCCGTAAATCATCTTGGTTGTTTTGGTCACTGGCTATATGTTCCGTAAATGTTAAATATACGGTTGGTAACTGAAAGAAATGTCATTTACGGAACATGGTTCCTGAAAAAGCGGTTGATATTGTGTAACCAAAACGACCGACGATTTTTCGTGGTGAATGCAGTTCTAGCTGGTTTGTTTTTCTTTACGTTAGTTGTTATTGTTATAATTTGTTGTTTGACCATAAGGAAAGAGGTAGGTACTCAAGAAAAATTCTCAATTGAATCTATTCAATTGAATAATGTTTTTTTCTAGAATAATAATGACTTATTTTCGTGTGGATATTGCTCCCAGGAGATGGGCAGTTTGTCTTCAATGATGGAGAGTGAGATATTGACAAATCATGTATGTTTGAGGAATTGTGAGAATGTCACTATCAGCTATGAAGACCTCAGAATTTACAGAGCAAATGTAGATGAACCAAAAGAAACTGTTTGGGATGACTCGGACTCTGTTGGCTACTTTCCTGATCCTGAGGAAACATCTACAGCATCTACTTCACACTCTGAGACCTGGACGGACCAAATGGTGAAGCTTCTTATATCCACATATAAAGATAATAAACATAAATTTGATTCACCAAACTTCACCAAAAAGAAAGTTTGGGAAAAAATTAGCAAGGAGTTGAATAAATTTGGGTATAATGAAAGTGGTCCAAAATGCGATGAAAAATGGAGAAACTTGAAGAAAACTTATGATAAAGTCCAAATGGAGAAGAAAAAGACTGGCAATTCCAAAGTTGCCTGGAAATTTTTTGATGATATCCAGGAAATATTCTGGAGGGATCCCCACTTTGTGCCAGTTGCAACAGCTTCCACTAGTGGTGTTCAAATCAAAAGAAAATTTACAGAAAGTGAAAATACCATAGTAACAAAAACTGAAAGTTCCCCAAGGAAGAATTTCTCTCCTGGTGAGAAACCCAGAGGAAAATCATTCACTGCAAGTGAAATTGAAGAGAGACGACAGAAAAGGCATGAAGAAAAAATGGATCTCAAGAGAGAGATGTTAGAATGGTTCAGAGATAACTATAGTAAAGACAAGAAGGATTAAGACTGAGTGTAGCAATCTTACTGCAAAAACTCACTACCTTGGACTTGGTGAGGTTTTGCAGTCTTATGTTAATGCAATTGTTAATTTTTTTTAAAGACTGGTTTGGTTTTCCCAAACATGATTTATTTATTATTTCTGTTAAGAATGCAGGTTTATTTTGTATTCCATTTTGTATGTTTATGTGATAATGTGAAGCTTTATTTTTGTTTTTATTTTGTTGTCAAGAATCTTTGTTTAGTTTGTATGTTCATGTAATAAACTACAAATAATATTATAATACATTGTAATTTCTGAAGTTATAAAATATTGAACAGAATTGCAGCCTAAACATTGAATATTATTTATCTGAAGAACTGACTATAGGTCAATGAAACATGAAACAATTGCTCTAAAGTACTTTTTTTATTCAAGTTACTTAACATTCTAGATTACAGATCAATCAATTGGGTTCATTCAGTTGATAGCACAACTGATCTCTCTTTCTCATTCCCAAACGACTTCTTTGTCTGATATTCTCAGGAATTTGTGCCTCTACATCCTCATCATCTATAGGGTTGAATTCAAAGTCTAGTATATCATTCTGTAATATACATATATTATGCAAGACACAACATGCAATAATGTATTTTGGGGCCCATTCCAGACACTGTACATCCAACAATTCTTTCAAGCATCTGAATCTTTTTTGGAGGAGACAGAATGAACGTTCCACTGTAGCTCTTGTCTTGGATAAGAGATAATTGAAATTTCTTTGTGCATTTGTCAAATGTCCATTATTTTTGTAAGGAGTTATCAACTCTGGTAAACATGGGTAGGATTTGTCTCCTATCAAATGTGTATTATTTGGAAATTTTTCTCCATGCATGTTGATGAATGAAAATACTTCACTTCTTCTAAGAACAGTAGCATCATGATTAGAACCCATCTCTCCTGCATAACAATGAATAAACTCCATCTTGTGATCACAAATACCCTAGAAATAACAATTGCATGTTCGAATTTCATTAACACTAAAAAACATTACAATACAACTTGCAAAATTATACTTGAAAATACTTTTCTATTTATATAGGATAATCCATGATCTTTTGGTTTTGGGATTCTAACATGCATTCCATCAATGCATCCAATTGTGTTTGGAAATCTCATTTCACTGAAACAATTTTCAACTTCTTCCAAGTATTCACCTGTTGGCCATTTACATATGTTTTTGCTCAACAAAAACATGGCCTCTGTACCCCTCGTCGTGTTGTCCCTAAAGCTGTAGCATCACCAATATTGAAACGACCACATATTGATCTAAAAGAATGCCATATTACAATAAGGAACTAAGGAATGTGTGTCTTCAACTATCTACTACACCTGATGAAATATGTTCATCAATCATCAAACTTATATGATTGAATGTATCTCTATTCATTCTAAAGTTCTCCCTGAATTCTATATCAGAATATTGGTCTACAACTTCTTCAATGTACCCTTGTACTCTAGGACGGGGAACTAGAGTAAATTTGAAGAATATGCAAGTAGATATCTAATATCATTGGGATACAAGAATATTATACTCACTCATTGGTCCTCTTGCCTGAATTTCATCTTCACTAGTTGTACTGGAACTGTCAGAATCAATCATTTCATTGAAAAAACAATGCTGCACCATCATCCATAATTATGAATTTCTATTATGTTATCATTTATTTTGTCCAAAAAACGATGCCTGATGTCTCTCAACCCAACAATAAGTCGAAACTCGAAATGTGAAAAAAAACAAACAATTCAAATATATTTAGACAAATGACAGCTGTTCCGAAAATGAACTGTAATCACAATGACCAGAGAAAACCACTGTCAAAAACTAATGTCACCAGTTTGGTGAGCAATGGTAACTTTCGTAGATTAACGGAACATATCCTTAATGAAATTCATTTGAAAATGTTGTCCTTGAAAAGTTTGACTAAAAAGGATTTTTTGGCGAGATACCGTTGATTACCGTTAGGAACCGTAGCGGTTATACCCCTACCCTTGAAAATATGTTAACTCATTCTCTATCGCCAAAACAAAACGGTAACCAAAGGCGGTTAACAGCAATGAAATGTAGTGAACAAATATCAATAAACAACTTTGATATAAATATAACCTAACGAAAGTCTTCAGTCTCTGCCTGTCTCAGATGTAAATATATTACCAATTACGCAATTCTAAGCCAAAAACTGAATGAAACGCCTAAAGTCAGTAGTAGTTAGTGTTTAGTCTCAAAAATGAATTTCAACTGGTTGATCGGGTTGATCCCCGTAGTTGGAGACACATTTTTCAATTATAATGTTCTTGTTAATCATCACATGTTGGAAGAAAGTAACTTTCACAAAATTCTTCGTGAAGTACACATAGGCCAAGCTGTTGATTACACAATTTGGATAGACCACTATCACGAGCTTGAATTTTTTCGTTCATTCAGGATGCAGAAAAAGACATTCTTAAGATTATCTGAAATTGTGTTGAAAAATGATACACATTTCCTCATAAAAAAGAAATATCGTGGTGGAAATTTCCCAACATCCTGAGAAGGCATTATTAGTTTTTCTCTGGTATATCTCAAAACAGGATACACTCCATTCAATTGCTGACCGTTTCCATCTTGTACCAAGTACAGTCATGTGTCTGGTGAATGCTTTTCTTTATATTGTAGGGTTGAAGAAGAAATCTATATTTTGGCCCCGAACTCAACGAGAATATGACCATGTGAGCGAAGGATTCAAAAATTACCCAGGTAAGCACACTAAAATCAATTTAATTTTAACTTTCCACATAGTCTTTGAAAAACAGTTAAAATGAATTTAATCTGAAATGATATTGTTTATAGGCACAATTGGAGCAGTGGATGGATGCCATATTCACTTGAAAGTACCTCTGAACCAGCATACAAGTTATATTGATAGGATGGCTATTTGTACTGCAAACAAAATTTTCTCTTAAAAGCCGGCTACGGACGAAGATGAGCTATAATATAATATATATTATAGCTCGGCAGTAAGCTATAACATATTATATTAAAACTGCAGTGCACGAGAATATATATTTGTTTATATGTCAATATAGTAAGTAGTCTCTGATTCAAGTGAACTAGGTATATGGTGTAGAAAAGGGCGATGGCGAAAGATTTGTTATTACTTGATACTATTGATAGCTCATCAGAAGATGAATCAGATGCTGAAAGCGACAATTTATTAGCAATTATGGTTAGTAACCAAAAAGAAACACCGAGATTCTGGGTATCTAATCATATCAAATACCGAGAAGAACGAGGAGAATTTACACTTTTCAACGAATTAAGTGACGAAAAATTTACAAATTATTTTCGAATGGACAGAACTAAATTTTATGAACTTCATGATTTAATAAAAAATGATATAGAAAAGCAAAACACAAATATGCGAGAGAGCATCAGTTCGTTAGAGCGACTAGCAGTTACTTTAAGGTATGTAGATGATAGATTATACTTAGTTATAGGAAAGTAAAATTTCCAAAAAACAAAAGAGTTTAGAAAAAAAAATGTATTCAAAAATTAAATCTACAACTCTGTGTAGTGTGTTTGGTTACTTATGAAGCTTCTTATGTTTTCATGGTGATAGGCATTCGTTCCAGGAGAGACAGGATTACGGCATTGTGAGTTTGAGTCATCACCACATGAGTCTTCGTACTGTGTATGTACTGTAGTTGAAGTCGTTGAGCTTCTTATGTTTTCATGGTGATAGGCATTCGTTCCAGGAGAGACAGGATTACGGCATTGTGAGTTTGAGTCATCACCACATGAGTCTTTGTACTGTGTATGTACTGTAGTTGAAGTCGTTGAGTCCTCGAACTGCACAGTATGTACATTAGACTGTGGAATAGCGTAACCACTTGAATCTGATGAACATGGAAGGGAAACTAGATATGTGTTATTTTGGGACTGCCTTGAAAAATTATTTTGTGCTGGAGTTTCACGTTGCCTTGTCGATGCTTCTTCTCGGATCTCCATAACAATGTCAAAAATCTTTCGTTGGGCTCTCATTTGCAAATATTCTGGCAGATCGTTAGTATAGGCGTACATACTATCAAAAAACTTCTTTAATGCTGTGTCTTCCTTTGGCTTCACATTTTTTTCTTGACTGAGTAATTCTTTTCTAAATAAATCTCTGTCATTCGATCTTTGAATCCTCCTTTTTTGTTCTTGTTCAAAATAATCAGTTATTTTATCAATTTTTCTTTTAGGTCGCGCCGGTGTATTATAATGGGTTGTTTGCTGCGATTCATTATTTGTTGCCACTTCAGAATTTTCTTCTGTTTGTGTATTTCCAAGAGTTTCAACAGTTTCATTATTATCTATTTCTGTATCTTGAGTAGCGGAAGCGTTGGTGTCTCTTCTTCGATTTGTGAAATGCGGTAGTAGAAATTCCATTTGTTTTTCATATTTCCAGAGTCTATTGTCAATACTTGCTGCTTGCCCTGTTGTAGTTTTTTTTTTTATTTAAAGCTTGTCTATGACCATCTCGAAGTTTCTTCCACATACATTTGGCTTCTTTCACTGAAAAAAAAAAAAAATAACTTATGTATTTTTGCAGGTCTCTAGCTACGGGGGACACATTCAGATCAATGGCTTATAGTTATAGGATGGGGGAGAGAACAGTTTCAGAACTTGTAGAAGAGGTCTGTGATGCACTGTGGACCCACCTTAGACCACGGGTTCTTGCCGAGCCCACCACTAGTGATTGGAAAAAAATTGCAAATGATTTTAAGAACAACTGCCAGTTTGCTCATTGTCTCGATGCAATTGACGGCAAACATGTTACCATTAAAGCACCTCCTAAGTCTGGATCTAATTTTTTTAATTACAAAAAAACATTTTCTATTGTTTTGTTGGCAGTTGTTGATTCAAACCGGAAATTTGTTTATATTGATGTAAGGTCTATGGGAAGATTTAGTGACAGTGGTATTTTAAACGATAGTGTATTTGGAAAAAAACTGAAAAATGGAAGCTTGAACTTGCCACATGATGAGCCTCTATATCCAGGCGGAGTAGAAATGCCATACGTTTTTGTAGGGGATGAAGCGTTTCCGTTGATGAACAATTTAATGCGTGCATATCCGCAATCGAGGTTATCGGAGTCTAGAAGAGTGTATAATTATCGGCTATGCAGAGCACGCAGAGTAGTAGAAAATGCCTTCGGCATATTGGCGGCTCGATTTAGAATATTTAGAAGACCCTTCGAGTGCCGCCTTGAACTAGTTGATAAAATGGTTAAAGCCGCCTGTGTTTTACACAATTATTTAATCAAATGTAATTTTTATACCATGAATGAAGACGAAATTGAAGATCTGGATGACAGTCAACTGACGCCATTGGGTCATTCTGGATGTAGATATTCCAACGACAGTTTTTTGGTAAGGGAAGAATTCTGTAGATACTTCAACCATATTGGAACCGTTCCTTGGCAAATGATGCATGTACAAAATAGACTGTTTCCATTATAATTAGATAAAATGTATGTTAGGAGAATAAAACTTGACTTTCAATTGTGAACTGCAACCGTCTTTTTTCACCACACTTATTTTTATCATTACTGACCGGCTTTATCAAAACTGACTGGTTAAATCCTCAACTCTACCTAGCCACCTATCACCGTATTTTCTTGAAAAGCCGGGGTATATAAAATACAGGGTGTTAATTAAGTATGTAGCCAAACAGGGTTTTGTTGCTTACTTGATATTAAGAGAGAAAGTTCATATAAACATAGTTCCTACACGGCTTTGTTTTTATTATACAGGTTGTTGACGTTGAGATATTTACCTACATAACAAATTATTATACGCCAATGGTTATTTTTTCAATTTGATAGTATTTTATGTTTTAGTAGGAAAATACATACATAAATACATGTTATATTTCAATCAAAATAAAATGGTACTACTTACCGTCTGGTATATCGCATTCAACTATGATATTTCTCCAGGCTGCTTCCTTAAGTTCATTGTTTTTGTATTCATTGGTATCCACTTTCCATAGACATGGATATTTTCTCACACTTTCTATGAAATATTCCATGTTCTTCGCAGAAATAGCAACTAAGTTTACAAACTCACACAAAATCTATTTATCAAATCACGTAAACAAAACATGTAAACACGCCGGTTTGCTTTCCTCGCGGGCAGCGCAACGCAAGAGGGGGGAAAATATATATCCTAAAAATCGCTCCGAAAGCATATTCCTTCAGTCATCAAATATATCGCCGGGCATCGCCGGGATATAGATATATATTATAGCATCAATGCGCGGCGACCTGCACTTTTTAATGCAAAACGATATTTTTAAAATATGTGCGCTATAATATATATTATATTATCGCTCCTCGTCCGTAGCCGGCTTTGTATTCATTGGATATCCAGGGTCTGCCCACGATTCTCGGGTTAGAAAAACATGCATAGAGAGGTTACCTATCCTTCAACTAAAAAAAGTATTTATTTTCCAGGTATTTTCAAACTCCTGTTTAGTGAGACATATAGAAGTATATGGAAAAAGTAAATATTGTCCAGATGATCTGCATCTGATTGGTGAGAGTGCTTTTCCTTTGACGACATGGCTCATGAAACCCTATGGAAGACAGACTAATCTCACAAACATGCAGAAATTACACAATTATAAATTGAGTGCAGATAGAGTTTGCATTGAAAATTCCTTCAGAATTCTCAAGCTGAGACCCAGCAAATACAAAGACATCACATATATGTTTTGAAACATAACATTGAGGACATTAAACATCTCATGCGATGTACTTTTTATATCACCTGCAACCTCCGAATTTCCGCAACAAGTGCTTTTTAGAGTATATCAGTTAGATGTTAACAAATGCTATTCAATAGATGTTTTCATGACATCATCGTACGTATGTCATACTAGGACATACAAGTTACATACCCAGCAGAACTTCCATTCTACGTAATTTGTATATATACTTGATACATCATTTTTCAATACTGAAAAGCAAATATTTAGATCCCCTTACTACATACCGATTATGTTCAAACATTATGTCACTCTGCTGTAGATGCCAGAGGTTGTTTGAATATCATCGTCCAACATAGCATTCATGTTCCCAAGAGCAAAAATTGCACAAATAACCTCTTTACCACACTAACCCACTTCACATCTATATGCACATATCCATAACTAAGTTTTTACCATCAGGTAAAATACATAAATATAGTTATCAAGATGCGCATACAGGTGTGAAGGGGTTATTTGTGCAATTTTTGATTGTGTGACACCACTGCCTATCCATCCAGTCTCTTTCCCAAAAGCACACAAATTTTTCTCAAGCTTTTCTTGAATGAAAAAATGAAAGACATCTCATTGAATTCGTAACATTTATTCATTCTGGAATAAATTCTAAAATAAAATCATTTAGTTCTTCTCCCTGAGCCTTCTCTGCTTGGCATATCGTAGCCATTCTGAAAAAACTGTCTCAAATTCTTTGCGTGAGCACCTTGTTTCATGATGTACGACACCTATAATAAAAACACCAAAAGATTTACTAAGTGCCACTTAAGTGTTAATTTTCAGGGACTGAAGTGTCACTTTGACACATTAGGGATTAAATTTATTTAATCCATTCCAACTAGAGTAAAAATAAACAACGTTATTGTCATGACAACATTGTTTTTGAACATTGACATTGTGTTACTGATGCTTGACTCTATTTACATGGTTACCTAGGGTGTCCCATAAGTCAAAATATATATATCCGTTTATTTAGTCATAAAAAACTAATATATTGTACATAAAACACATAAATATGTCAAACAACATTACTACATACATACT
Organism: Phaedon cochleariae; assembly: GCA_918026855.4. Lineage (NCBI taxonomy): Eukaryota > Metazoa > Arthropoda > Insecta > Coleoptera > Chrysomelidae > Phaedon > Phaedon cochleariae. The sequence continues at coordinate 43,589,124 of OU896711.1, forward strand.
ATACAATAAAAATAAAATGAAGTCAATCATTCACATTAGAGATATGATTCAAAAGAATATGGCAATATACACCTGGCTCAACTTCTCTTATTTCTACATTTCTAGGAGTGTTGAGCAAAGTTCGAGCATCATGATAAGGAATATTCAAATTATATTTTTTTTCAAAATCTGTAGCAATTTTGAAGTATGATTGAGGGGTATATTACATTCTACTGCCCAATTTTTGAAATCTTCATGAAACTCCTTAGGGTTGTTTGCATCAAGAAGTGATTTGCCACATTCCACACAAGAACACTCTTCATCTGAATGTGCATCATCATCAGTAGTATTAGCATCATAATCAAAATCAAGAGCTGAATCGTCAAAATTGGAAACACTGCACTTCATTTGGGGTATTATGTGCTAATTCTGTGTTCAAAGTGGGTGAAATGAATTTAGAATTTGAAATTGATGAATGATGCTCGCTTTGTCCTTGGGAAACCAAATATGAATCAACGCTTCTCTTATTGATACTACGTGATATATGTTGTCTCAGGTTCCTTTTTTGCCTAGCAGACAAACTTTTTATGGGTTTTCTATACATACCTTTATCTAGAGGCACCCTTTATATCTAATCACAACTGTGACTGTGTACTGTGAGGCGGACTGAGTGCACTTATTGATACACTATTTTTATTGCCCAGGGATTCACTATAACCGACCGCAACCAGAGAAAATGATTGAGGTACTTGCCTACGAATCTAAAAACCTTCTTTTACTTTTACTGAACAGTGAGGAACTGCAGTACTGCAGACCACAAAATTAGTGAAACGTGAAACAAGCGGGAAGCAAGATGCGGATTGCGGGAACGTGTACAATTGTATAGGTTATGTTATGCAGTGGCTGCAGTGCAGATCGCATGAATTCAAATTTACCCGAAATGTACCATAGACAGGAGTTTGGTCCAATTAGGACGATTTCAGCCTTGGCGGTAAATTCAAACCGTATGAACATTTTATTATTACTTGAATATAAGGAAGAAGAACTACTTTTCCTAAACAGTTCAACCTAATTTGGCCTAAGTAATCTAGAATATGAAAAAAAATATAGAAAGTTTACTTACGAGAATTGAAAACTACTTTTTCGCAACAACCTAACCTAACTCGGCCAAAATACACCTTTTTCCCGAAATATTTCATTTCATAAATTAACTTGAATGATGAAACAATAAAAAAGTATGTACTTATACTCTTGCGAGAATTGAACTCAGGCCACGGGTGTAGCAATCTGAAGCATAGTTCGCTATACCAAACCCTCACCAGAAAAATTATCCTATGGAATTTGATCGAGCCGTGGATTTTTCACAAAAACAACTGAAGCCGTATCACGCACGCGTGCGTTTTGGACGTTGTGATTGGTCTGAAAGCAACTGTTTTTATTTTTTATGTCATTCCTCCAAAATATTTTATAAAATACTACATCTTGGGAAACAGGTGTCTTTTGGTCGAATTCGGTTAGATCGTTGCAAGAATGTATTTGTCAATTCTCGAAAAAGTGGACTTTTTTATTTATTTTTTATTATTCCAATTTATTTTATAAAATGATACATTCTGACTAAAATTTGTACTAGGTCGAGTTAGGTAAGATTGTTCGTTTAGATATTCGATAAAAATTAGAAGTTCATACGATTTGAATTAACCGCCAAGGCCAAAATCGTCCTGATTGGTCTAAAAGCCTGGCTATGGACGAATTCGGGTAAATCTGAATTTATGCGTTCGGGCACTTCTTGCTTCTTCTTTTTTATGAAATTTCGAAGTCGCCATTGCATATATTATACGTTCGGAAATTCATGTTTTAGGCTCAACAAAAAAAAACATTAAACACTAAACAAGTGACATTAAAATGTAACAACTGACAAAGTACATATCGCTCACTGAGTTCTATAGTGGCACTTTTGAAATAACGTAGTTCAGAGATAATGAGCTTTTTATGTTTTGAATTACTGAAGTGATGTTGTACCAGTTATCGAGAACGAAACAATTGGATGGAAACTTTTGTATACTTGACAATTATAAGTTAAATAATGTTCACTCTTGGTCTGATTTGTTTTTAGATTTTTTTTTCATCTTATGCCACTATTGAAATTAAGAATAGGTATAATATCCACTATTGTGCCTTGAGAACCAAAATAATAAAATATAATTATTTTCTTCATCCAGTGATCAATGTTTGTAATTCCAATAATTTCTCTTTGTGATTCATGAATCGACTTCTCATTGACTTGTTGAGTTTCGAATTGTTGAATTAATGTAGGTATAGTTGGATTGAAACAACTAGAGGATTCGAAAGATTGACAGTTTTATTATTTAAAAACTCAGATGAGAACTTATTTTAATAGGAACAAGGCATAAAACTCCTAAAAGCAGCCCTTTGAAATCACATTCTCATTTCTAACTATCAGATTAGAACTTATATTAATAGGAACAAGACATAAACGGAGTCCTTTGAGATCACATCCTCATTTTGTAACGTAATTTTCATTTGGAAACTCAAAGAACATCATCGTTAACAATATAAAGAATACATTCATTGTGAAAACTCAACTAAAACATTATGGAAAAAAATAAATTCATAGAACATAGGTACGTTATTATTTATCAGTATACGATAAATTGATATAAAAATCTTTATGATTTTTCGTTATTCCATTAGATCTCACTAAAAACATCAAGTCCTCGTATTTTTTTTGAAGATTGGTATTCTGTCCTGATACGCTTTCTCAAGAATGAAATCCTCAAATGAGAGCGTACTGATAGGATTTCTTGTACGCCTCTCTTTGCTGATGTTAACTGATTTGAAAGCAGAATCTTTGAAAGATGTTTTATAAAAAAAATTGTTCTGGTGTTCTTTTTCTACTTTGAGAATCGATATGTCGCTGAATTTGAAATTGTGTCCATCAGAAATAATATTGGCATTTAAGACTGTCTTTTCAGTCAGCTTTCTCAGATAAAAAAAGTCCTCATGAGTTAATTCTATGACTTTGAATGGATTTCCAGTTCTTTTCGCTGTTTGTACCAAGGTTACGTATTGCGCGGGGGTATAAATTGGTCCCGATTTCAGGGCTCTTTTGATATTTTTCTCAATCAGGGAGTGTACATTGTCCCCCTCATTCTGAGTGTGGCCAGTTACTAAATATTTTTGAGTAATGGACTTGATTTTATAGTTTGCCACAGCGTAAAGAAAAGCAGCTAGGACAAATTTATTTTTTTGTGGTCCTGCGCAGTTATCTGAGTAAAGCACAATTTCTAAATTTTCTGAATCAGCTTTCTCTGATGTTTCTTTGAGAAAATTCACCAGACAAGTTCCGATTTCGATTGCTCCTCTTTTTCCTTGGCCCTTTTTATCGAGATGGCAGACAGTGAAATTATACGAAGACAATTTCGATTTATAGTAAAAGGATGAAACTTGACCATTCGGAGATGTTAAAGCAGCTTGTAGATCATAACATACTACTTTGTAATCTGGGGAAATCAGACTTTTATCTTTCATCTTTTCCTCTCTGCTCAGGGTTTTTTCTTCTTGATGCTTCACATAACTCTCTTCTAGTGTTTTTCTCTCTTCCTCGCTCGAGTTATGATAGGAAACACAGGTTTGGCACTGATCTTTTTTCGGAATGAAGAATGCAATGTTGAATTCATGATTAAAAATCTCCCTGTACATTGAAAATTTTCCGTAGGGTCTATTTTCTCTTTGGCAATCAGCTGTGTAGTCCCGATATAATTGAATATTAGTCTTTCCGCCCTCAATGTAAACTTTTTGGCTGTGGGCACGAATGTAATGGCTTTCAATAACAGGAATTGAAGAAATATGGCTTCTAATATCATCTTTGATATCTTGCGTGACCTTTCTGTGTTTGTCATGTTTTCCTCTGAGGTCGTCTCCTAAAGAGCCCTCTTGTTTTTTGGATATTAACGACAACGATACAACGATTGGTAATGCCAAGTGTAGAAGTGAAAAATAACTTGCAAACTCTTGTTTTAATTCCATTTTGCCAAAAATAGAAAGCATGATTAGTAACTCTGTTTCTTTCTTTCGCAGGATTGATATCCTCCATCAGAGTTGATATATAGATGCGCTGTTTGACAATGTCTGCCATAGCCCAGTAGTTTTCAAAGAGTATCAGTCTATCGTGTTCTGTATATTCAGATGTACATTTATATTTGCATTTTTCACCACACATCGGAAGAAAAATCGGAAATCGAGTCGGTAGAGCTTTTCGAATCAGATTCTGAATTAGACGATCTTCGAGTACTACAACCTGCAGGTTGGTAATCTTCTTGTACTGCAATAGTGGGGGTAATAATCTCAATTCCGGTAACAGAAAATTATCAACAACTTTCGTGGTGATTCTAAATTTATTCAAAATACCTTCTTCTCGTAGAGTCACACCTGGAATGCCAGAGACTTCTGAATTCGTTGGTAAGTTCGTGTTTACAGCTGAATAATCATTTTCTATATGAAACAACAATAACAGTGTTAATTATAATTTCAAAAGGATTCAAATAATTATTATATACTCGCCATTAGTTTTCTTGAGATGTTTTGGGAAAGAGATAGATGTATCCAAATCACTTGGCAGTAGTCTATATTTATTTCTGATGAAGAATCTAAAAGAATTGGGAGTGAGTTTATAACCCAAATGAATCAAAAAGAACACACTCACTTTCCTTGTCGATGACATCCAAGTATGCAGCCATGTCTGTAATTGCGAAATTACTTGCTGAATTCTCTGCTGGTACATCTAAAAAAACGATGGTGTCATAATTATTATTTAATTCAAATTACATTTATAGGTACATCAATAACATCATATAGGTAGGTGCTCAATTCCCTTACGAACTTACTATGTTTTCCATTACTTTCTGGATGTGGTGTGATTTTCCATTCCAAATTTGGACCATCCTTTTGCAATCTATGAAAGAAATTATAGGGATGAAACACAACTATACTTAACAAAATGATTTAAACTCAGTAATGAATAATGTGCACTCGTTGCTTCCGAAATAGTGAAATATTTCATGGAATTATTACCGGATGCCTATTGCTGATAGCATTTTCTCGGATCGTGATGGAAATGACATTTTCAGCCTAGAAAAAAAAATGAATTAGAAGGTTCAAGATCGAAACTGAAAAGAAATAATTGTATCAACACTGAAATCAATTCAATTACTATTATTGTCATAAAATACGTTATTTCTTATAATTTTTTTCGGCACAAATTACGAAGTTTTCCACGAAAAAACGCTATAGTGGCACATTTTTAAATGGACCAGTATTGAGTTAATGATTCAAAACAAATCCATCATGGATACGTGACACAAACAATGAAATACTCATCTCCACGAATTCTATACTGGCACATCTTTGAATGTGCCACTATTCACCAGAATAAAGTCGACTATACTCGGTAAATTAACTGACATATTCCAAGAATTGTGTGTTGAATGAATTCAATACTGGCACAGCTTGAAAATGTGCCAGTATTGATATTGCTAATCGATCCTACCTGAATGAATTC
>OU896711.1:43595180-43616180 GCA_918026855.4 Phaedon cochleariae
TCGGCGCTACGGCCATCATCAGACAAATAATAAGTACCGAACAATACAAGTAGTAAAATTGGAAGTACTAAGGTTCAAGAATCTAGGGTGGAAATGATGGTTAGAGAAGTGAGGAGGAGGAGTGTTAGTACCTAATGTTCTATTTCTTCCTCCACATCATATTGTCTTGGTACTTGAGGATGATTAGAGCTTGACTAGCATTAGACAAATCATGAAAATCATCATGATTCATGATTTGTCTAATGCTAGTCAAGCTCTAATCATCCTCAAGTACCAAGACAATATGATGTGGAGGAAGAAATAGAACATTAGGTACTAACACTCCTCCTCCTCACTTCTCTAACCATCATTTCCACCCTAGATTCTTGAACCTTAGTACTTCCAATTTTACTACTTGTATTGTTCGGTACTTATTATTTGTCTGATGATGGCCGTAGCGCCGAAACCGGTTACATAATTATGTAAAATGTTATAAGATGATTTTCATGATTTGTCTAATGCTAGTCAAGCTCTAATCATCCTCAAGTACCAAGACAATATGATGTGGAGGAAGAAATAGAACATTAGGTACTAACACTCCTCCTCCTCACTTCTCTAACCATCATTTCCACCCTAGATTCTTGAACCTTAGTACTTCCAATTTTACTACTTGTATTGTTCGGTACTTATTATTTGTCTGATGATGGCCGTAGCGCCGAAACCGGTTACATAATTATGTAAAATGTTATACTACTATTATATGAAGTGTGGTCGACCGACTTTGAGCCCCTAGTTTTTTTTCTTCTTGAAAATACTGTGGACCACTTTGAGAAAATGGATGATTTTCATGAAACCACTTTATATTGGTATGCCTATATTAGATATCTCAAAAATATGTGTTTATGACTTTCATTATGGATATATGTTGAAAAAGTTTGACCAAAATAATTGCAAATTGCTTTACACCGATACAGATAGCTTAATTTATGAATTGCATTGTGATGATGTCTACGAAGAAGTTATCAAAAATGATATAGATAAGTTTGATACCAGTGATTATCCTCCTGACAATAAGTATAACATCTCCTTGGTTAATAAAAAAGTTCCTGGATTATTTAAAGATGAGACTTCTGGTGATATAATGACAGATTTTGTAGGGCTGCGATCGAAACAATACACATTTCTGGTTGAAGGTAGTGTCAACAAGAATAGTAGAAGGGGTGAAAATGAGGGGAAAAAATGCATAAAGAAAGCAAAAGGCGTGAAGTATTATGTAGTTAAACAGAAAATAACTTTTGAGGACTATTTAGAATGTTTACAAGAAAATAAAGAAAAACATGAAAGTCAAAGGTCTATTCAATCACATAATCATAGAGTTTATTCCATTGAACAAACCAAAGTGGCACTAAGTCCTCATGATGATGAGCGATATTTATTGAAAAACACCACTGACACTTTACCTTATGGTCATTACAGTATTCTCGATTGATTCATTTGGGTCAAATTCGTCTTAAGAATGTTTTAATTTAAGAGAGATTTTCACAATGGAATCCTTTCAATTTGATGTCATATGTAATGTATTGAATTATCATTTTGAATGTCAATAAATTAACTATATTAATTATTATTTTGTTTCATTAACACCCAATCAAAACAAAAAGGTAGGTACGTCCATGTTTACAACAAAACAAGTAATTTTCCATCTCATTTTATTTTCTTTTCAGATCATTCATAATTTCATTTTTGTAGTACAATAAACATTCTCTTAAACAGTAGCTCTCAATGCTATCATTCAAAATATCACAAAATGTCTTAATGACAGACTCACCATCAACTTCATGATTTGTACGTACTAAAAGATTTTTAGTAAGATCAAGAATATTGTAATAAAAATAAAAAAAAGATATATTTCTCAACGTATCGATCTTATATGCAATTATGTCAAAATCTAATCTGATGATTTCTCTAATAATTTCTTCTTTGAAATACAATGTACAGCGGGCACTTTCCATTTTCAATATCTTGATTCCCATGAACTGTGTTGGAGTTATTTTCACTTGTTCGTCATAAGTCAGCTGCGGCACATTAACCTCTTCTTCACCATTTGCATCAAAATATTCTATCAGCAGTTGTCGAAGTGTATAAGTTAGAGTTGACCATTCACTCACATTGAAGGAGATACTAGATCCGTTACTTGTATTCATCAATTTCACTGCAGGTTCGAAGCATCTGGCTACGCTTAATCCGCAACAAATTGTAAATGGGCTATCATTGATATGAAAATCGGAATTGATGATGTACGTCCCTTCTTTCAGGATTTTTTCCATATAGTGGTGCTTCACTTTCTCTATTTCAGCCCAATAATCACTACTGTAGCCACTTGTGGTTGAACTTGTCGATTCTTCAATATTTGGATTCATATTATCACGTGAACTATTATAGGCAGAGATGAGTACAGAACTGATCAAGCTGGGAATTTGTTGATATTTATATATCATAGAAAAAACAAGTTTGAACCTGTTTATGATAATTAGCCGCAGCTTATCGCTCATCATTTAGCGTAAATGTGTTTTGCTACTTATCGCTCATCATTAAGCGTAAAGCCGGCTACGGACGAAGATGAGCTATGATATAATATATATTATAGCTCGGCAGTAAGCTATAACATATTATATTAAAACTGCAGTGCACGAGAATATATATTTGTTTATATGTCAATATAGTAAGTAGTCTCTGATTCAAGTGAACTAGGTATATGGTGTAGAAAATGGCGATGGCGAAAGATTTGTTATTACTTGATACTATTGATAGCTCATCAGAAGATGAATCAGATGCTGAAAGCGGCAATTTATTAGCAATTATGGTTAGTAACCAAAAAGAAACACCGAGATTCTGGGTATCTAATCATATCAAATACCGAAAAGAACGAGGAGAATTTACACTTTTCAACGAATTAAGTGACGAAAAATTTACAAATTATTTTCGAATGGACAGAACTAAATTTTATGAACTTCATGATTTAATAAAAAATGATATAGAAAAGCAAAACACAAATATGCGAGAAAGCATTAGTTCGTTAGAGCGACTAGCAGTTACTTTAAGGTATGTAGATGATAGATTATACTTAGTTATAGGAAAGTAAAATTTCCAAAAAACAAAAGAGTTTAGAAAAAAAAATTTATTCAAAAATTAAATCTACAACTCTGTGTAGTGTGTTTGGTTACTTATGAAGCTTCTTATGTTTTCATGGTGATAGGCATTCGTTCCAGGAGAGACAGGATTACGGCATTGTGAGTTTGAGTCATCACCACATGAGTCTTCGTACTGTGTATGTACTGTAGTTGAAGTCGTTGAGCTTCTTATGTTTTCATGGTGATAGGCATTCGTTCCAGGAGAGACAGGATTACGGCATTGTGAGTTTGAGTCATCACCACATGAGTCTTCGTACTGTGTATGTACTGTAGTTGAAGTCGTTGAGTCCTCGAACTGCACAGTATGTACATTAGACTGTGGAATAGCGTAACCACTTGAATCTGATGAACATGGAAGGGAAACTAGATATGTGTTATTTTGGGACTGCCTTGAAAAATTATTTTGTACTGGAGTTTCACGTTGCCTTGTCGATGCTTCTACTCGGATCTCCATAACAATGTCAGAAATCTTTCGTTGGGCTCTCATTTGCAAATATTCTGGCAGATCGTTAGTATAGGCGTACATACTATCAAAAAACTTCTTTAATGCTGTGTCTTCCTTTGGCTTCACATTTTTTTCTTGACTGAGTAATTCTTTTCTAAATAAATCTCTGTCATTCGATCTTTGAATCCTCCTTTTTTGTTCTTGTTCAAAATAATCAGTTATTTTATCAATTTTTCTTTTTGGTCGCGCCGGTGTATTATAATGGGTTGTTTGCTGCGATTCATTATTTGTTGCCACTTCAGAATTTTCTTCTGTTTGTGTATTTCGAAGAGTTTCAACAGTTTCATTATTATCTATTTCTGTATCTTGAGTAGCGAAAGCGTTGGTGTCTCTTCTTCGATTTGTGAAATGCGGTAGTAGAAATTCCATTTGTTTTTCATATTTCCAGAGTCTATTGTCAATACTTGCTGCTTGCCCTGTTGTAGTTTTTTTTTTATTTAAAGCTTGTCTATGACCATCTCGAAGTTTCTTCCACATACATTTGGCTTCTTTCACTGAAAAAAAAAAAATAACTTATGTATTTTTGCAGGTCTCTAGCTACGGGGGACACATTCAGATCAATGGCTTATAGTTATAGGATGGGGGAGAGAACAGTTTCAGAACTTGTAGAAGAGGTCTGTGATGCACTGTGGACCCACCTTAGACCACGGGTTCTTGCCGAGCCCACCACTAGTGATTGGAAAAAAATTGCAAATGATTTTAAGAACAACTGCCAGTTTGCTCATTGTCTCGGTGCAATTGACGGCAAACATGTTACTATTAAAGCACCTCCTAAGTCTGGATCTAATTTTTTTAATTACAAAAAAACATTTTCTATTGTTTTGTTGGCAGTTGTTGATTCAAACCGAAAATTTGTTTATATTGATGTAGGGTCTATGGGAAGATTTAGTGACAGTGGTATTTTAAACGATAGTGTATTTGGAAAAAAACTGAAAAATGGAAGCTTGAACTTGCCACATGATGAGCCTCTATATCCAGGCGGAGTAGAAATGCCATACGTTTTTGTAGGGGATGAAGCGTTTCCGTTGATGAACAATTTAATGCGTGCATATCCGCAATCGAGGTTATCGGAGTCTAGAAGAGTGTATAATTATCGGCTATGCAGAGCACGCAGAGTAGTAGAAAATGCCTTTGGCATATTGGCGGCTCGATTTAGAATATTTAGAAGACCCTTTGAGTGCCGCCTTGAACTAGTTGATAAAATGGTTGAAGCCGCCTGTGTTTTACACAATTATTTAATCAAATGTAATTTTTATACCATGAATGAAGACGAAATTGAAGATCTGGATGACAGTCAACTGACGCCATTGGGTCATTCTGGATGTAGATATTCCAACGACAGTTTTTTGGTAAGGGAAGAATTCTGTAGATACTTCAACCATATTGGAACCGTTCCTTGGCAAATGATGCGTGTACAAAATAGACTGTTTCCATTATAATTAGATAAAATGTATGTTAGGAGAATAAAACTTGACTTTCAATTGTGAACTGCAACCGTCTTTTTTCACCACACTTATTTTTATCATTACTTACCGGCTTTATCAAAACTGACTGGTTAAATCCTCAACTCTACCTAGCCACCTATTACCGTATTTTCTTGAAAAGCCGGGGTATATAAAATACAGGGTGTTAATTAAGTATGTAGCCAAACAGGGTTTTGTTCCTTACTTGATATTAAGAGAGAAAGTTCATATAAACATAGTTCCTACACGGCTTTGTTTTTATTATACAGGTTGTTGACGTTGAGATATTTACCTACATAACAAATTATTATACGCCACTGGTTATTTTTTCAATTTGATAGTATTTTATGTTTTAGTAGGAAAATACATACATAAAAACATGTTATATTTCAATCAAAATAAAATGGTACTACTTACCGTCTGGTATATCGCATTCAACTATGATATTTCTCCAGGCTGCTTCCTTAAGTTCATTGTTTTTGTATTCATTGGTATCCACTTTCCATAGACATGGATATTTTCTCACACTTTCTATGAAATATTCCATGTTCTTCGCAGAAATAGCAACTAAGTTTACAAACTCACACAAAATCTATTTATCAAATCACGTAAACAAAACATGTAAACACGCCGGTTTGCTTTCCTCGCGGGCAGCGCAACGCAAGAGGGGGGAAAATATATATCCTAAAAATCGCTCCGAAAGCATATTCCTTCAGTCATCAAATATATCGCCGGGCATCGCCGGGATATAGATATATATTATAGCATCAATGCGCGGCGACCTGCACTTTTTAATGCAAAGCGATATTTTTAAAATATGTGCGCTATAATATATATTATATTATCGCTCCTCGTCCGTAGCCGGCTTAAATGTGTTTTGCTACTTATCAAATGCCCTTCATGAAAGTTGTATACCAGTGTCATACAAAACTATCTTTGGTGATCCATGAGTTGTGAGATTTGTCTAAGCCAAGTCATTTGACATATATTTTATTTCCTTTGGTTCTCAACACTTTCTCAACTAGATAAATGTCGGGATATTTTGCTTTTTGCAATTCTTGTTCGTAAAATGCCCCTTGAATAGAATTTCCTGAAACGTCTTCTAGAAGATAAGTTGTCGGATTGGTTGCACGAATCTTATTTATTCTGAATAACTCATTCGACGAGTTTGGAGTGTACGATTTTGAAAATGCCTCACGATATTTACTTATTCGCACATAATCGTCTTCTTTGAATTTGGGGAATTTAGGATCACTTGTTTTCAAATGACTGTAAACTGTGTTGAGAAGTAACTTCTCATTTTTTTCATCAACTTGAATCGGTTTCATCCCTATTGTCCTGTGCTTAGTATGATTATATGTAGAAACGATATTTTCCAATAGGTTGATCCATTTATAATTTCCTTGGATACTAAATTGTTTCCACATGATATATTTTAATGTTCTATTTACACGTTCCACTATGCTGGCTTTCATACTCGAGAAAGTGCTATAATGTTTGACCCCGTATATCTGCATGAGTTCACCAAACAATTTATTGTAGAATTCTCGCCCTCTGTCAGTATGCAGATTTTGTGGAGGGGATTTTGCGTGTGTCAGAATTTTTTTCATCGCAAGTGTAACATCCTTGGCTGATTTACTTTTTACTGGCTCACACCACACAAATTTCGAAAAAGTATTTATAACAACCAGAATGTATTTTAATCCTTTGTTGAATTTTGCATAAGGAATCATTTCAACCAGATCAGCTTCCCATAAATCATTCAACCCTTTGATTATAACCCTCCTTCTTCGGAACCGTCTTCTTGCTGGCTTATGGAGTTCATTCACCACTTCTTTTTTAATAGCAGACATACTTGACGATTGGAGAATGAATAAGTAATTGAACGTACATACTATCTTTAGATGATTTGGATTTGTTGAAAAATTTCAAAATCGTTCCTTTGGAAAGTCTTTGACCGATCAGATCCGTCATGTCTATTGTGCTTGAACTATACAGTACGACTGATAATAGTCCCGGATAGTAATCGACACCAATTATTATACCTTCTTTCAAGGGGAAGATATATTCGTTTGAATTATTTTGTAATTCATATACGTATGGCAATGGGTGCTTTTTCGTCTCCTCGGTTATTCTTCCATTGATTGTGATGACACACTCACTGTATAATAGAGATAAATTAATAGGGTGTTGGTGCACAGAGTAGCTGAGCTGAAATTGATCAACTCTTTGGTGTTGCAACATATGTCTATTGAATTTATCAATAGGCATCGTACCTAGACTAAGGAACCCTACTAAATGAACACCAAAGTTGTAGTACATAAAGCTTTATTTGATAATGTTGGCTTCTTTGAGCTCACTAATCACAGACATGATTTCATTTTCATGACCCGTATGCCCTGCATATTTTTCTGCTATCAGTAATTTCAATCTTTCCACAATTTCATTATAATCATCAAAATATTTGTATTCTATCTTCTTGTTGTTCAATTTCATCATTGATAATTTACTGACACCTTTTCCTGGTACAGACTGGGATCTAGTATGAATTCGTGGAGCCTTTGGGATAGCTGATGCAGTAGATTTACTCGATGCAGAAGGTATATGAACACGCTGCTGAAGCAGTTTTTTTCCTACATCCTTAGACATCGAATGGAGAGACGTTACTCTTGGTTTGATTATTTTAGCAAATTTCTCAGAATTAGAAGTGGACAAACCGTTTTTAGGATTATGATGCAAATAAATCGCCTTCGTGTCTCTCACTATGTCAATGTAATTTTCAACATCCTTGGGCTTGTAACCGATCGGTTGTTTCTTGAACATCAGTTCATATAGACCTGGGGAACCATTATAGGTTATTTCGTTTATGTGGAAATGAGGACCAAGAAATTCCACCGTACTATCTCCTATCATCCATTTATCAGTCGTTAATTCATATCTGATTCCGAAAGTATGGTCAAAATCATCTGGATCCCCTTTGAATATATCTTCGATGTAAGCTCTTGGTAGGGGTTTCTCATATTTTTCCAAGTATTTTTCCAACTCTGGATTAGCAGCTTCTTGAAGTCTCTCTACTTCTTGACGTAATTGGCCAAGACTTTGATCGAAATAACTCGCATCAGGTTCATGAATGAATGTTTCTTCATCTTGAGGACTTGATTCCTGTCCTGCCACCAATTTATAATACTGTTTCTGTGATTGCGGTGTTGAAAACGATTCAGGTTCTGTTTTTTCCACTTTGGGATGCGCTTCTGTTGTCTGTTTGATTGATGTCAGCAATTCTTTCAGAGGAATCGTAATTGGTTCGTAAGTTTTTTCTAATGAACTTTTCGATTTGGGGCTTGATATTTCTTCTTGACTGACTGTCTCGCTTTTACCAACTGTTTAGCGAGACTAGCATCCATGTTGAAACGATACTGAAGTACACTATTATGAATAGAATCGTTTTATATCAGACTATGAGAATTTCATCAAACCCTCTCCTATACCGACCATTCTCTATATCTCCATCCTTGTCGATTACTACAAAGCCGTATCTCTGCTTCCAACAGAATGAACATAACTCTGTAAATTTGCGAAATGACATATCAACATTCACATGATCGTCATAAATATGTTTCAAATTGGTGACGTCCTGTTTGAACATGATGATGAGGTTAGTGTTGTCTCTTGTTAACCTCTTAGGAATAGAACTGTAAGTCTGACAAAGATAGAAAACGTCAGTATTTTTATGACGTCCGAAGCAAAAGAAATCTCTGATGATATTTTGATTGCATGTTGCAACATCATCGAATATGATTATTGAGTTCGGGGCTACTTCGTTCGGAGATATCACTTCATCACCATCGTTGTATTCATAATATCCTATTTCTTTTAGAGGTTTGAAGAGAGTTCTCAAATATTCGTATTTTGGCTGATAGAGAGACTTGGAGTACACATATATATTCTCAAATCTCAAACCGTTCGGATCATCGAGCAAACTTATCATACAGTTGGTTTTTCCACATCCTGATGAACCTACCAGGAGGCCCCTTTCCGCATTTCCTTCGAATATATCTCCATGTTTCTTCAGCTGATGTGGAATTATCAAATTATCATGATTGGTCACGGGAAGAATTACTTTATGTTTCTTTACTTTCATCTCTGACGATCAAATAATTACTGATAAATTGTTAGAAGAATCCCATTATTATAATATAGTGTTGAAGATCGGTGCCCTTCCAGTATAAGATAGAACTTCTACGTGGGTTATATAATGATTGTATACGATCAAAGAATCAGTAATCGAAAGAATACTAAGGGGGCAGGTATATTGAATACTCTCATAAATAAGTTGCCTTTCGAACTGCATATACCTGGTTACAATTTTTGTGGGCCAGGTACAAAGTTGTCCGAAAGACTTGAACGTGGGGATCGAGGTGTCAACCCGCTAGACGAAGCTTGCAGAGAACACGACATAGCCTATTCTAAATACCCTGATTTGAAAAGAAGGAACCAAGCAGATCGAATTTTGGCCGAAACAGCATCGAGACGTTCGAGTGAGAAAAACACGAGAGTTGGTGAGAAAATTGCCTCGCTTGGCATTGCAGGAATAATGAAAACTAAGAGCAAACTAGGTATGGGATTGAATAATGAGATGATGGTAGCAAAAATAAGGAAGAGAAATAAAAGACGTAAGAAAAAGGTGGGAGGAGCAATCAGTTTCACTCGAGCTATTCGCAAAGCAAAGGAAGGGGTCAGAGGTAAAAGAAATATTGACATTATCCAGGCTGCCCAACAAGCACTAACATCAATAGGTGGTAGAAAAGTTTTGAAGCCTAGAAAAAGAATTATCCCCATTCCCAAATCGGGGGGTTTCATTCCACTGATTCCCCTCTTTGCTGCACTTGGTGCACTCGGTAGCTTGGGTGGTGGTGCTGCTGGAATTGCGCAAGCTATAAATAAAGCTAAAGCAGCGACAGCACAACTGGAAGAGAACAAAAGACACAATTTGAAAATGGAGCAGGCCGCCTTGGGAAAAGGCCTATTAATGAAACCTTACAAACATGGTCTAGGATTGTTTATGAAACCGTATCCAAAAAACTGAATTTGAAGCTACCACACCGTCCACTGACCAACGTAGATTTATTGAAATTTGTAAAAAAATTACAAATATCGTATTTTCGAGGGGTGTTTATGTTGGATGAATTTCCTGAGAAAATCAGGAAATATGAGTGTGGCATAGCTAACCTTAACAGAGAAAGTGAGAAAGGCAGTCATTGGGTGTGTTATAAAAAATCTGGACGTCATATTTCCTACTTTGACAGCTACGGTGACTTAAGACCACCTCTCGAACTCATCAAATATTTCAATAGTGATGGTAGCTATAATATAATAAAATATAATTATGATAATATTCAAGAAAACAATCCATATAATTGTGGACATCTATGTCTCAAATTTTTATATAATGAATATTATGTTTGAAATTTAAGTAGTCCATTATTGGAAGTGGTGAGAAATGTCATTATCATTTTCCCTTTCTGGCACCTCCTCAGTTTTGAGTTCTGACTTCAACCCTCCCAATTATTTAGAAGAAAATGCAGAATATGGAATTGGATTGATTGGCTTTGAAACTTTCAATGTCATCCCGAATATTGATGAAAAAAATAATCAATTCGTATTCGGCAACAATGATAACTCTATTACGATTCCTGAGGGCTCATACGAAATCAGTGATCTCAATGAAATTATTTCTTCACGAGTCAAAGATATCGATAAGGATGCAAAAATAAATATCATACCAAATTTCAGTACATTGAAAGTAGTCATCGATACAAATAGAAGGATTAATTTCAAATACGACCGCACGATTAGAGAATTGCTGGGATTCAATAATCGTGTTCTAGAAGCATATCAACAACATACGTCTGATAAATCAGTGAACATCTTGGGTGTCAATGCTATCAGTATATATTGCAACTTAGCAACAGGCAGCTACCATAACGGCAAAGAAGCCCACTCGCTATTGTCTTTTTTTCCGACAGTGGCTCCTGGTTATAAGATTGTTCTGAGCATCGAAACCGTGATATATTTCAAGATAAGTGACAAGACAATAAATAATATTACCATAAAAGTATTGGACCAAACCGGAAGACTTGTGAATTTCCGTGGTGAAACAATAACCGTAAGTCTTCACTTGAAAAAACTTTAGAAGCCTGAATGGTTATCAGATATAATAGAATATTATATCCATATCAGTCCTTCTATAAGGAGGTGAAACCCTTGCGAAAAACATCCAGTATCAGAAAAAATACCAAGAAGTTAACGTCTTCTAATCGTCTATTCCTCAAGTCTTTAGGGTTTACAGTTCTGGTATGATGGATATTCTGAATATACATCAACAACCGCTCATAGACCAATCAGTTCAGGAAATAGAATATCATTCGTATCAACCATTCACACAAAAAATTGATTACAATGATGAAGTGAGAATTCAAGTTCTTACTTTGGATTTGTATACTTTGCCATGTCAAAGTTACTTGTATATTGAAGGACGTTTAACAAAAGCAGATGGCAGCCCTATCGATAAACTCAGATTCATCAATAACGCCATAAGTTTTCTCTTCAGAGAAATAAGGTATGAACTGAATGGTGTCACTATCGATTCAGTGAGAAATGTAGGACTAGTATCAACGATAAAAAGCTACCTCTCATACAGTGCTAACGAGAGTATCGCCTTACAAAACGCTGGATGGTTCCCGAAATTGAATTTTTCCGTCAAAGATGAGAAAATACTAGTTGATAACAGAGGGAATTATTCCGTATGTCTCCCATTATTCCTGCTCCTTGGTTTCTTCGACGATTACAGGAAAGTTATTATGAACATGAAACAGGAATTAGTACTGATTCGAAATAATGATGACCTCGACAGTATCTATTGTACTGATTCCAAGGAAATTCCTAAAGTGCATATCGATAAACTGTTCTGGCGCATCCCGCATATTTCTGTCAATATACCTCAACAACTCAAATTCACAAAAGTTGTGGAAAAGGGACAAGATATACTGTTAGCATTCCGCAGCTGGGAGCTTTTGGAATATTCGAAATTATCGACGACGAAATCGTTCAATTGGAATGTAAAAGTTTCAAATTTGCTTGAAACTCCTCGACACGTAATTGTAATTTTCCAGACAGACAAGAAGAGTAAGGTCCAGTCCGACATGAGCAAATTCGACAGCTGCGACCTATCAAATATTCGGGTTTTTCTAAACAGCGACCGATATCCATATAATGATTTACATTTGAACTTCAGTGAGAACAAAACATCTCAATTATATTCAATGTACATGAATTTTAGAGAGTCATATTATGGATTGAAAAAGGAACCAATATTTTCCCCCAAAGAATTTGTCGAATCAATCCCAATGGTCCACATTGATTGTTCTCATCAGAAGGAATCTATGCAGACAGGATCAGTCTCATTGAGAATAGAAATCGAAACTGATAAAGCTGTTCCAGATAATACAACAGGGTATTGTCTCATTTTACATGATAGACTTTTCAGTTATAATCCCCTGACGAAAATTGTGAAACAATTATGAAATTTATTCATTTATATTGTAACCAATTAGAATAAAACATGATCATTTAATGGATTTTATTATTTAAACAAATTCCCCTGATCACATCAGTCAGTTCTTCTCTGTACGCGGCATCATGAAGTTGTTAAGTATAGATATACAAGGATATTCATTATCCAACGGATTTTACCCCAAAGAGGTTACAATTTCCAATGGGTACCAAGTGAACCATTATTTATTCAAACCTGCAGTGCCTTTTTCTGCCTTGCAAGAGTCCGATAAAAAACAGGTTCGTTACGTTGAGAAATATCATGATGGAATTAAGTACAGTTCAGGTCTGATTGATTACGAGGAATTGAATGATATTCTACTGGGCCATCTGAAAGATGTCGATTTTGTGTATGTGAGAGGATACCAAAAATTTGAATTTTTGACTGGACTATTGTCTCCATGTGCCAGACCGAAAATCATAAATGTTGAAACTTTCGATAACATAATGACGACCACTACATTCAAACCGGACATCCCTTTGTGCATGAATCACAATGTGAGTGACGAACAATTTTATTGTTCACTACGTAATTGCAAAAATTTGCATACCTGGATAACAAGTCTCCTACCACAGTGAAATTTTACAATAAGTAACGTACCAAAGTGAAAAATTTCAGTTCACCAAGTTCCGTTAGAAAGAAATGTTCTCAGATCTCATTGATAAACATATTGAGGATTTGGAAAAGTTAAAAACAAGTATCAACATTTTCGAAATGACCAAGCAGATTCGAAATTTGACTGTATCACTATGTGCGCAACAGCAAAGTGGATTGGTGTTGAAGCAAAACAAAAATTTGGTACTGAATTTGGACAACAAGAAACCACCATCAGGGGACGAAAATCTATCTCCAGGTGACCTTCATAAATGGCAGAAAGTCTTCAACAACGAGAAAAGATTTCAAAATCTCAATTGCAATACTACCAAAAGGATAGTTTTATGTCAGAGTAATGAAAATGATGTAAATTGTGTTTAATAAATTTTTCAGAAATAATTAGTGCATTATTCATAATTTAAAGAATTCAACAACAGAATATCTATCTCAGTTCAGTTGAAAATGATACAGTTTATCATCAACAATGGCAACATTGAGTTCGACTTATATAATCTTGTACACGCTTGTCCATAATATATTGTATGTTAATCAACCCTACAATGCCAGAGAAGTTTTCATTTGTTTCGATAACAATGGTACGAAAAATGACAGCTGGCCTTCAACTTGGACTAAAATGCTACCAGTATTAGTCAACAATGGTCATCTACCCGTATTAATGACCGATGTACCACAAAATGCTAGTTTTCATAAGTACAGACTTATATTCCAAGATAATACTGTGGGAGATACGAAAAACTGGCAAAATTTGATCTATCGTGAAACATGTGAGTCAAGAGAGTATTATTCAGATACCTATTCAATTGTTGTGTATCTAATATTCAGTAGTCTAATTATATTATTCTTGTGTTATATTCTGCATGTCATTTTAAAATTTGAGAATATGTATATGAAGGCAACGATTACCTTGGGAGAAAATCAAATTGCATTCCATACACAAATTATTGTTTTCTTCCCATACCATCATACCAAAATAATATCCCGATTCATTATTGGATCACCCTGTATTATGTGTTGTATATTCCCATTATTCTAGCATACCAAAGTCATTTTGAAAATGCCCATTATCTCAGAAGAAAATTAAAACGTTTTCTGGTGTACACAAATTAGTCTTCCATTCATTATCATTAACATTGAAATAATTCTCGATATAAAAATAATATTTCTATTCATAATGTAATCAACGTATTTTCAAGTTCAACGATAATTGTATACCCATTAATTTATAATTGGCTTCAATGTGTTGTGTATTTTCCATACCATATCAATTGCCTACCCGCATAATGTATCAAGCGGTATCTATTTACATATTTAACCTATTTTATCGTTATGTCCGAAGACTTCCGCGGCGACAATAACGAACGGTTTAAAATCGCGATCGCGTTCATTATAGACCTAATTCAGGGTTGGGGACAGTATAGTTTTCGTTGGCACCCCGGGATGCATACCAAATCCAATGTCACTGTATTTCAACAAGTGGACCATTCAGATTGGTTTCTCGACTCCCGGTACTGAAAACTGGTTAGACGTAATGTATCATGTACCAGTTTGCGTCAGTAAAAACGCGCGACCTGCGAAATATAATTGGACAAATCTTTTGTCAGTGCATAGAAAATGTTCCGAAATATACAGGATGTGTCTGAATGAATGTGCAACGAGATTGCAGTGCATAGAAATTGTTCAGAAATAAACAGGATCTCTCATGATGATCAAACTCTAGGTGAGTATTCTACAAAAAAAAATTATTCAAAACATTATTGTTAGCATTTAATTTGTGGTATATTTGTTGAACCTATCAGAGTTTATCCAATGATCCCAGTGTATCATTCTCTTTGTTGGAAACAAATGAAAATTGGAACATTTATAGTTTCTAAAATGATTTCCATGAGTCGAATACACTCCTATAGAATTTGGTATATTCTTCCTGAATCACCCTGTATGTCAGAATTTGAAATAAGCACAGAGACTATATTTTGGAAATAACTCACCGATAATTCCAAGCTATTTCATGCCACAGTTCCTTTTAAATGACGTCAAAAATTACCAGTGGGGTAGTAACAAACCCATTCGAGTGTATTGTTGTGGGTATATAATATTGTATGAAAGAAATCATCATATATAACTAACCTTTTTTTATTCAAACCTGAAATAAACGAAATAAATCAGAGGAATGCAAATCGATTAAGGCATGAGAAATTACCTTATAACAACAACAACAACAAAAATTATTCGTCTTCCGTAAACTGAAACAAAATTTGAATTAAAAATGAAAACGATCGAGAACAAATTATTTTGTTTACCGATATTGCCCACACCAGAAGGGCATCCTGCTCCTCCATGTAAAAAATGGCATACTGCCCCACATTTCCTATGTTAATCAATCCTGGGGGGGCACTTGATTCCCCCAAGATCTTCCCTTGAAGTAAGAGGATCGGTTTGTTCTAAAAAAGACACAGAATTCACTTGATAATGCTGAATTGTTTGGTACCGAAATAATTTGATGAATTCTGATGAAATTCATTTTGTATTTCACGAAAACAATTATCATTGTAGGGAATGCGGACAAAATATCAATCAAAAAACTATTAAGCAAATAGAATAATTTTTTACATGGGTCCGTACTATGAGGTTGAATATTATTTTGATTATTTATTCATAATTATTGATCCTCACAAAAATTTACAATTTCTCCCGTAATACAGCCTGCTTTTTGAAATTCATTAAGATAACCGATATCCTCATGCTTTGTCTCCAAAACACGGATATCAAAAAAGATTCCTGGTTCCTGAGAGAAATCAATATGAAATGGAAATAAATGAATAAAATATACTCACTCTTAAATGACCAGGTAGCATATTCTTAATTGCTTCTATTGGTATCTCTTCTGGGAAAATTTGAACATTGTTTATTTTTTTATTAGGTACAGGAATATTTTCAACTTACCCATGTTATAGCTGCACTAAAAATAATAATAATAATAATTTTACTAGATAATATTCAAAATGAAATGTATAATATAACATGGAAATTCGTTTATATATGGACCCTATTTTGATTATCTTTCCATACACATTTTTTTAAGGATAATAACTAATCAGCAATACTTACTGACCCAAATCATTATATCGCTAATTTGTTTTTCCAGAAATTTCTTATCAGTCTTATTAGGTCTCTGTTTGTGCAATAAGTGCACATTTTTATAGATTGCAGTAATATCGGAGTTAATGGCGCATCATTATAATGCTAATTTGCGCGACCAGAATCGCCGTGTACAGGGCGATCCGGAATCACAGGGTGATCCTTCGACACCGTTAAGACCTTCTCGCAATTCATTTAAAATCAGACAATATTCACATTACGAAATCACATAGAACTTCACCTATTGAAAAAGTAGAATTCCAACTCACATAGGGTTTTACCTATTGGGAACTCTAGATCATGAGTTGAAGTAACGCCCTATGTGATCTGTCACTCTCGTCAGGTTACCAAATCACATACGGGTTTACATGTTAGCGTTTTGGGAAAAAGTAGAATTCCAACTCACATAGGGTTTTCAGTACTTCGATTTCTAAATCAAGTACAAGTACTGAAAGGCCTATGTGATTTAGTTCTCTCTTTAGGTTACGAACTCACATAGGGGTTTATTACATGTTAGCATTTTGTGTAAAAGTAGAATTCCAGCTCACATAGGGTTTTACCTATTGGGAACTCTAGATCATGATCTAGAAGTCCCAATAGGTAAAGCCCTATGTGAGCTGTCACTCTCTTTGTCTTACTACTAGCGTGGCATTTGTGTGTGTGTTTATTCAGTGAAATACAGAAAGCAACTGATCATTAAATATCGGAGATAAACTATTTTTTATTCATGAAATGAAACTTGTTCCACAAAAAACGACTCTGAATATTGAAAATGATATATTCGAGGGGGATGAGAAATTCAAAAAACATGGAATATTGTTTCCACATACAATGAGGTGTATTATTGTGGGTCCTTCGAACTGCGGTAAAACCAATGTTATGATCAATCTTCTCGAACATAAGAATGGATTGAAATTTGAGAATATCTATGTGTACTCCAAATCTTTATATCAACCGAAATATAAATATCTGGAGGAATTGATCAAACCAATAGAAGGTATGGGATATTATGCATTCAGTGCCAGTGATAGTATTATGCATCCGTCAGAGGCTAAACCGAATTCGATATTCATATTCGATGATTCGTGAATACTTCAGTATGTCTAGACATGCATTAGTAGACCCTTTTTACCTGAATCAGAGCTACGCTAAAATCCCTAAACACCTGATCAGAGACAACTGTAACTCCTTGATTTTATTCAAAATGGATGATATGAATTTACGTCACATTTATGCAGACCATGTGGGGTCAGATATGACATTCGATAAATTCAAAAGTATGTGTTCGTTATGCTGGAAGGATCCATATGGTTTTCTATCGATATTCAAAGATTGTAAGGTCAATGAAGGTCGTTATCGGAAAGGAATTGATAATTTCATACTCATATAAAGGTGAAGTCTCAATATTGTACCCTCCAACCTGATCGATGCCGATCAGAGCTGATCAGATACCCGATCGAAGCTGAGCAGGCACCCGATCAAAGCTGATCAGGTACCCGATCGAAGCTGATCAGATACCCGATCGAAGCTGATCAGATACCTGATCGAAGCTGATCAGAGCTGATCAGATAGCCGATCGAAGCTGATCAGAGCTGATCAGAAGCAGATGAGATACCTCATGATTATCTGGTGAACAAACAAAGAAATGAAGTCGAATGAGAAGGAAATCAAAAAGAGGTTGATAGCTAAACGTAAAACGGTGAGAGATAAATTTGATATTTTGAAGCATGGAGAAATGGTGCATGAGAATATGTTCAATCCTATTACAAAACACCTGAAAAGTATCGAAAATACATTACAGAGTACTGGTCAGCAACAACAACAACAACAACAACAAATTCTATATCAGAAAAATGCTGCAGAACAACTCGATTCCTTCAAATCACCATTCATGATGAAACCGAAGAGGAATTTACTAAACTATGAGACACCTAAGAATATTGTAGAGCAGAAGAGTAAGCCTAAAATCCCCCGCCGACTATCCTTGCAACTCCTCACACCAGCAGATTTGAAAAATGAAGAACCTAATATTGAGGATGAGTATGGGAGTGATGATGATGATGATGATGGACCTAGTGAGTTGAAACAATCAATTTTAGAGGATATCAAATCTGATGAGGAAAATGAACAGCTAGGAAAACCATCTGCCGACGAAGTTTCACGCCTCATGGATATTACACAAGAATCGTATGTCGACTATTTAGAGCAATATGATCCTCTACCTAGAAAATATATCAATAGTATGTATCAAGATGAGGATAACAAAGAGTTTGATCATAAGTATGGAGTGAGATTAGACAGGAATACTGAAAAACTCATGATTGGTGATTCTAGAATATACATCGAAGGATCCGATGTAATTCTCAAGAATAAGAGGTGCAAAGGTACTCAAGGTTTATATGAACTATTGTTCAAGAAAGACCCTCATGATTTCACCAGGGAGGATGAGCAAAATTATAAGCAGATAGTGTCGAAAACTAATGCCCATCGGAGATATTACAAGGCAAATAAGCAAGTGGATGGTAGTAAGCTAAAAAAGTATAGAAAAATTATTGCTCCAATCACGAGTTCTTCCTCCGTTGGTAAAGGAATGTTAATGGAGGTGACTAACAATAAGATAGATTACATTCGATGGGATGATCCAAATGAGCTTCGTGACAGATTACGATTACTGTTGGCTTCGAAGTCAGTAGGGCACAATGGTCATACCAATGAAATAAACTCTATCGTTGAGGAGTTGCGTGAAGCTCATATCATTGCATGAAGAGAGAATGGCAACAATCGCTAAAAAACAAGTGGTTGAAGAGATCCACAAACCAGCAAGAATCAATTTCAAAAGACGTAAAGTCATCATCAAAGGCCTCGATGATCTTTTTCAAGCCGATTTGGTGAAAATGATACCATATGCCCGTGAGAACCAGGGTTACAAATATATATTGGTTGTGATAAATTGCTTCTCGAAATTCGTTTGGGCAATTCCTTTGAGGAATAAATCGAGTATAGAAGTCAGTAATGCCATGAAAATCATTCTCAAAGGGCAGTGTCCTCACAATCTACAAACAGATAAAGGCACTGCATTTTTCAATAAGGAATTCAAAAATCTCATGAAGAAATATGGTGTGCATCATTACAACACGTTCAGCGAGAAAAAGGCATCTATTGTAGAACGAGTCAACCGGACATTGAAAAATATGATGTGGAAAGTATTCAGTTTACAGGGGAACTACAAATGGGTAGAATTACTGAAGAAAATCGTTGGAAAATATAACAACACAACACACAGGACTATAAAAATGAAACCCTCTGACGTGTCAAGAAGGAATGGAAAAATGCTACTACAAACCGCATATAACCGACTCAGAATAGTGGGTTCGAAATGTAAATTCAAAATTGGTGATTATGTACGTATATCCAAGATTCGTGGAGTTTTCGATAAAAAATATAACCCAAATTGGTCTACTGAGATTTTCCGTATAAGAAAAGTTCAATTGACAAACCCAGTTACCTACTTATTGAAAGATGATTCTAACAAGGATATTCTAGAGGGGTTCTATAACGAACAATTGCAAAAAGTAAGATATCCAGACGTGTATCTCGTCGAAAGGGTATTGAAGAGGAAGAATGGACAGGTGTTCGTCAAATGGCTTGGATTTGATAACAAACATAACAGCTGGATAGACGAAAATAATGTTGCGTAATGTTGCGCAAGGAATACTATATAAAGGGTTCATCACGCTGATGATTTTTATCATTTTCTCGTCGACTGCCCTCTAACAAATGTAGTAGGTGCTCACTTCGTAAAAAAAATGTTCATAATTGATGTACAAGGTTTCCAGTATGGAAAAGACAAGTTTTTGTGTAGAGAAATTGCGATTCTGAATGTGGACAATGGTGTGTGGCAACATAGATTCATCACTTTACCCATCGACATGTCACATTACAATTCAACTGTTCTCAAACATATGGAATGGTTCACTAAACACTTGCATGGATTGGAATGGAGCCATAAGGAATCATCTACAACCACAATACAGTATGAACAAATAACTGAATTCATCAAGAAATGCACTGGCTGTTACGAAGGAGATGAAATTCTGGTCAAGGGGTTGGAAAAGAAGATATGGTTGGAGAGACTGCTAAGAATGAACAATATCATCGATTTACATGAACAAGGATGTCCTGCAATTGAGGACTTGAAGTTATTTTTAAGATCGAATCATTGCAACCAACATTTTTATAATAATTCTAATTGTGCTTTAGAGAATGTATATTTATTATGGTACTGGTACCTTCATTGTAAACAATGATGTGTTTATTCAGAATCTAATAAATGATTATATCAAGATTTTTATTATTTTTATTCATATATTACTTATTATTTACAAAACTATCAAACAACGACAACTCATATATTAATTATTATTTATAAAACTATTATACAACACAACAACAATAAAAACAACAACAACAACAACAACAATGAAAAAGTATCTATAATTT
>OU896711.1:43616680-43638688 GCA_918026855.4 Phaedon cochleariae
ATGTCACCATGGATAATATGGATGAAGGTCTGTCAGTTTGGGATGATATCATTATACCCTTAAATGTCAGAATGTATTGCTATTCTAATTGAATTTTCAGAATTATAAGACAAATTTGTATTGTATGTATACCAACGTTGAAATAATGGTATCTGAAATACTGTGATCTTCCTAGGGAGAGGGAAAAGGAAATAATCGCCTTATAAATCTGAAAAACCACATGCTGCCAGTGAACAAATTACCCTCAAGCACCTACAATAAATTTCATCTAGTAGCATTACCTTTTTCTCGCCATATTTCAGCCGACGTCTAGGTACTTACATATAAATTGTTACGTATTATATGGAGCTTTTTGATGATTAGTCGACTTATGAATTCATACGAGTGCTTATTGTTCGAAATAAGCTAGTGAAATACATAATTTTACGCATTTATTATTCTGAGGAAATGTCAACTTAACGGAATTTGAGGCTTGAGTGTCGGTTTAGTCAAGTTATCCCTTTGCGGACGGATTTTTTTTTTTTTTCAATTGAGGAGTGTTGCATCAGTTATAAGTTCATATCAGAGTAATAAATAAATAACTTTCTATAAACTTTTTTTCATTATACATATTTATCGAAAAAAATGGAGGTACCGCATGGAACCACCAGGCTGCCAATGGAGTTATCGTGCATGAAATGGAATAAAACAGTTTCTTGCTTGGGATAAACATAATCCCACGTTACATACAGTACAGTGCCATCTTGTACGACAAGGTACTGCCTTGGTACTGCAATGAGCACAACGAACTTTGGATCCGTGCTGTGGCATATGAGCAGCCTTATCATGCCTCACTCCTAGAGGAACTCTTACTTTGAACCTGTTGCTAATAGTACTAGGCGTCTCCATGCTTCTTTTTCTCCCTAATTGACTCAAGTTCGAGCCAGCTCCAATCAAACCAGTTGCCACATTGATTCTGAAATCTTTCAAATTTATAGCGGAACCAGGAAATTGGTTTCGGAAGAGTATGAAAGAGTTCACTATTGTCAGGTCAACAAAATGGAAAAAAATTCTGTGCCACCACTTTTTAGATTTTCGATCCAACTCATAACAGGATTTCAACATATCAGACTTGTCCACAAAGCCCATATATCTATTGTAATCTTTCACTGATTTTTCACATTTTACTTCTGTAATTTTCCCGTCTTTTTGTTTTCTATTGACAGTTTCAATGTCTTCAGGACTATGGAAATTACTCAGAAAAAGTATGGGTTTTTTATCCATCCATTGCAGAGCTAGCACGCC
Organism: Phaedon cochleariae; assembly: GCA_918026855.4. Classification (NCBI taxonomy): domain Eukaryota; kingdom Metazoa; phylum Arthropoda; class Insecta; order Coleoptera; family Chrysomelidae; genus Phaedon; species Phaedon cochleariae. Next base: position 43,617,965 of record OU896711.1, read on the forward strand.
ATCAGTACTCATTCTCCAATTTGAGTCACCTCTCTGCATTTTCTTATTGATTTTGAAATCGTTTGGAATTCCTAGTCTATCTTTGCGAGCTGTTCCACATGCGTAGATATGGTCTTTCAACAAGTCGCGTTGCAAATCCACTGAATTAAAATAATTATCGAAATAGACTTCATAATGTTTTCCGACCAAGTCTCTTGTGAGATCTTTTATAACTCTTGATCCCAGGTTCTGCTCCCTTGTATCTTTGACTTTTCCAGTGTAAATCTGGAATTGCATGACATAACCTGACTGATCAGCACGTACCCATACCTTATACCCTCTTTTTATTGGTTTCATTGGCATATACTGACGCAAACTACTTCGCCCCTTGAACCTAATCATCGATTCATCTATGGATTGTTGCCTACTAGGTCGGAATGAACTTTTATAGGTTGATGACAGCTCATGAAGCAGTGGCCTCACTTTGAATAATTTATCATAATTGTCGTGACCTTTTTTACATTCTAATGAATTATCATTCAGATGGAGATGACTAAGCAGCCATCCAAATCTGTCACGTGACATGCTTGAAGCAATAAACTGATCCCTTAGTTCGGTTCTGCTCGACCAGAAATCTCTGTAGCTTGGCATTTTTTTCACTCCCATCAAGAGATTTATGCCCAAAAAACATTTTATTTCTTCAATTGTTGTTGGAACATTGTTTCTGTTATGCTTTTGTACTGCATACAAATTTGTTTGGAAAACGATTGTATTCAACAAGTCTTCGCTAAACAAATGCAAAAAAAAAATCCAGAGGTGTATCTAAACACTCTGGAACATTTGGTCCAACATCCTCAGTGAAAGAAAGCATTGATGTGGCATTACCTGCATTTTCGGTCCATTGCAAATTTTTTCGACCGACAAAAGTTATTAGCGGTAAATCATCTTCACTATCGAAATCGTAGGTTGCATCGAACACATCTTTTCCTTCATCTGAAGAGTCTTGTCCATCTAACACATCATTTTGCCTGTCCAAAACATCCTGTATCATATTCACTTCATCTAAGTCAGCATCTGACTCAGATACCTCAGATCCATCTGAGGGAATTTCCTCCACCATCATCACTCGTTATTCTACTGAAATCAATGAATCTGTTCATTTCGACAAACTGTAACAAAAAGACACACATTCAATCACCCTATCAGCGGAGTGGTTCCATTACGAACCACCGGTAAGAATATCAAAAATCAAATAGTAATCTAATTTTTTTATTGAAATGCATTATGGCAATACAAAAAGACTACTATTCATCAACAAATCTACTATTACATACCTCATCAACAGACTCAGAAACTTTATTTATTTCACGTTGAATAACCTCACTTTCACACATAAGCAAACGCGCCGATTGTGTGCTGCTTACTGATACTAAATCCCCACTTAAATTCCGCAAACTGTGTGGCGGGTGGAATATACTACGTATAGATCGCTTTGGACACGGTGGTTCCAGCGTTCGACTACTCCGCGAATAAAGAAAAAATATTAAAGAGGTGGTTCCACAGTGGTTCCACAGTGCCGGAAAGGGTTATACAGAATGAGAAAGGTTTAGAATTCTTTCATTGATAAATGTTATGATAATGATAATGTTGATTATATTGATGATGATAATAATGATGATGCTAATCATAGTGATCTTACCATCAGATTTGCCGTCATGAATGATCGGAAAACTTTCAAAATTTCTTCGTAGTGTTTCCTCAAGAGATTGAATTTTGCTTCTTATGATTCTTGTTGTGAAATTATCAACAATGATTTCAAAACAACCATTTTTTTGTTTGAATTTCCCTACCTCTAGATGAATCATTCCGTTGAAAATCACATCAGCTTGTATACGAGTAACAATAGTTATTTTTGTATCTAGAGCGCGAAATGCCACTTTGGTGATCGAGATCTAATTTTTTCAACGAGGCGTGGCCGAGTTAAAAGAATAGTCGAGATGACCAAAGTATTTCGCGCTCGAGTTGCAAACAACATTTTTTCTACAAACGTCAAAAAATATAGTTCCGAAGTCAAAATATGCTCAGCTTGATATTAAAAATAGTGTTGAACTGGCTTAAAAGGCTTCCTCCAATCCTCCCTAGGTACACACGATGTTCCACGAACATAATAGGAATTTCCTTTCATGCGCTCCAAGAGATAAATCAAAGCTATTGTTGAACATTCAGAAATGAATTATTTCGTGGATGTTTGCTCGATTGAGGACCATAAAGTTGAAATATAAATATCTCACATATTTTACATGACAATGCGCGGAGTAGGTACTTCGCGCACTGTTTTACTTCGCGCATTGTCTTGTGCAAGGTATCATGGTAACGTAGGAAACTGAAAAAAAGAGTCACTTCGCAATTTGTAATCAATGCGCGAACCTTGTCATTTTTTGACGTTTGCAGAAAACAAATATTTACTTGAAGAAGATAATGAACAATAATCGATTGGCGTGTTCTTCGCCAGGAAGTTCCTTTCTCTGAAAAATCATGATAATAAACTGGTCAACATTGATAACGTCGTGGTCCAAAATGAAGCCTGAATTCAAAGTAGAATAACTCACAAATTTCCTCATCAATTTGAAATCGGTTTTCACCGATGATTAGCCTCATCTTTTGACAGTGTGTTGTGGCAATATGGAACTTCTGTGATTCCAGGGAACATTGCTGCAGGGTGATAATTGAATGGGTGTAAAATTGCATTGTGCACCGTTTGAACAGATAATTTTTTGATTTTTTTTTCACCTGTATCCTCTTGATTGATGCTTTCTCTGGAAACGTTTTCGGAATTTTCAAATTCAGAGCTTTGATAATCGTGTTATGAATATTCATTCAAAATGATGCATTTTTTCGTCGATTAATTGAATAAAATTGGAAGTTGGAATTCTTTTTCGAAAAATCAACCTTGTATGTATACTCGTCGAAAATGTGTTCGAAGCCTATACACAGTGATACAAGGAATAATAATAATAATAATATTTATTCACACACATAAATGTTCATAAATCTACATATAGAGTAGGTATTCTGACAGACAGTGAACAAACAATTAATTGGTGAATAAACGATACTCAAAAAGTGACCGAACACTTGTTTCGAGAATGATTACAGAGAGCTGAAAAAATGAAAATATAGTATATAATGATAATAATAATAATAATAATAATAATAATAAGCAGGTTAGGTTGGGTTTATGGTATTGACAAATAATTATCAAAATTTTCAATACATTCATGTGAATATTTCATAAATTAGATGAAGATATAATATTGTGAGGATGAAAGGATGAAACACGAATGAAAATAAATAAATAAAACTATAAACTATAAACTAGTTGCATTGATGGAATGGGAAAAAACGTAGTCTTCAGTATAGATGAATCATAATTTCCTCTGTGTTACTAGTGGGATAATGGAGTGTTACTTCGATATGAGGATGTCTGATGTCTGACCTCGAATTAGTTTTGTAATTTTTTGATCGAAGGTCATATAATGAAGGTACGCATTTTCAATCAAAATGATGCATTTTCGTAAAGATTTGTTCTAAAAAAAAAAAAATTTGTTCTAAAATTTGTTCTATCCGTCATTCGGTTGCCCCCTTACGAGCAACCCTCAAGAGTCTTCGAAAGTCTTGTGCGAGCAAGGAATGACGGGGGCCTTACCTTTTAACGTGTGATCCCAAACACTTTCTTGGGCCATCAGAAAAATTTCTGCAGTCGACGGGGATCGAACCCACGACCGGCAAGCGAATGCGAATTAGAATATAGACACTCTGTCCGCACGGCTACCTGGCCAGATGAATTATCAAATTCAAAAAATTACGATTGTTGTTCCAGAAGTATGAAATTTATATTTATTCATGACGATGGATATACCAGATGCGATTAGAAAAATGTTCAGATTGTCCCAGAATAAGGACATTACACTTATCTTCATCGGTCAAGTCCTAATCTGCGTAACTGGTTCATAATAATTGAGAAGGGACATAATTGTCACATTTATTTCAAATTGTTCATCATTGGTTTTGTCATCTTCTATAGATTGCAGAGTGAAACCTCGAAAAAAATGTTGCTTATATGCCTCTGCTGTGCTTTTCAAAGAGTATTTGAAAATTTGAGGTTGTGGGATGCTGATTCAAAATACACATTGCGATGAAATTTTTTTCAACACAAAAATGGATATGACAGCCTATAATTTCAATACAAAATCAATAATCAGAATATTTAGTCATAATTTGCTAGTAATTCAACCTTTGTCACTGCAATACATGACACCATATAAGTATGTCAGTTGATAGTACCAGAAATGCAGTATAACACTCAACAATCATTTCACCTGGAGAATACAGTGGATTGAAGAGAAATTGGTGGTGATAAATAACGGAAGAGCTAGATAAAATTAACATAATTTCATAGGAAACTCTGAACTGCCGGACTTTACTCATTATTTCAGTTGACTATGACGTGATTCTGGTTATTTTCGTCCTCCGATGTCTGAAATTGTTCACCACATTTTGGAATTTACGTTTACTATTGGAGAGGTAAACTTAACTTATTGTCGAGGTGCATTGTACTTCGATCGCATTGAAAAGTACCACGACAGTTCAACTGCAAACTTGTGTTGAATTCCTCTGCCAGATTTTTGTGTGTGTACTCACTTATACCTATTGGTTCGCACATAAGCCCAGGCAACCAGATGACGAATGATCACGTTACTGTGACGTCCCTAATTGGTAATTCTTCGTCAGAGACGTCACACACAAATTAATGACGTCACTATGACGTACGTAATAATCACGTCATCGTTTCGACGTCGAGTGAACATCACTTAGATGGGTGAAAAAAGACGTCAGTTTCATGACGTTGCAGGGACATCCTGTTGCCGTCCATTTTTTCCCAGACCTTCTCTAAACCATGGATACTTATATATTATTATGTGAAACAGAAATATAACTCATGAAAGCAAATCAACATGCAAGTTTTATCCTAATTATTAATATACTCGAAAAATAGTAGAAAAACCTTTTTTCTGAAAAACTTTGACACACTGTATATCTCGGAAACCAACAAGATATGTATATATAAAAATGATTGTTAAGGTTCACCTATATTGGAACCGTTACTCTTACGACGTTGCAGTGACGTATCTATGACGTCTAAAAATCACGTCGGTGTGCCGTACCAATTTGGTGAGCTTCGTCATTTGCTATTCAGATTTTTGTTGGATGACAAAGAATGCATCAATATACATTATTCAACAAAGTGAAGCCAAATTCGCCAACATCCTTTCCATTGCTATCAAACTATTCTCTGTTTGCTCACATCTCGCCGACACAAACTACATAATTCTTGATACAAATACGAGTAACTGATTGCATTCTGATGGAGATGCGTACTGAAAGATGGCGCTGCTGAATAGGCGATTGAATTAACATGACACAGGAGGGACCCACCAAGCAGACTCAACAATGCATAATCATTATTATATAATGTCATCAGAGGCTAGTGGTGTTAATCACACCATGTTGAAGGAATATTTTTCACGTATCATCGCCAAATTCAATCGTCATTTTGACGTCATTATGACGTCAGTCGGACGTCACAGTTTGGTGAGTGAATGCCGTCAATACGATGTGAGTGATAATATGACGTCATTGGGCTGTGACTTTTTCACGTCATCATCACGTCAATGCGACGTCAACTACTGACGTCACCTTGGTCATTCAAGTGACGTTAAAAAGACGTCACTGAAACGTCATCTGGTTGCCTTGGAGGAAATGCCTTTATCATTCGAAGAACATTGTGCGTACATAGGGAGGATATGTAGAGGAGGTAAGTGTTGGAATTTATTCCGAACTTTTGGAGATAATTCCTCAGGCAATGAATTCCAGAGCTTTCCCGTTCTATACAGAGACGAGTTTCGATATAGTGCTGTTCGACATATCCACCATAGGCAATGGGATAAATTTTGAATCAATCAATCCTGAATAACATATCTGGTTTTATCTCTTATTGATCTCAGTACAAGCATCACTGCCTTTCTTGTCAATAATATTGAAAAATAAGAACATTGAAGTTATGCGTAGAATATGGTATTTTAACTTGTCAACTTTGTGTTAGCTCCAGTTTGTTATAATATCTTCTCCTTGTGAACATAGCTGAGACATTAGCTACTAAATTTTCCAGGAATTAGTACCTACTTGGGATATACTGTTCAATTAGTTGATCATATCAATTAGTCAACAAAATCATAACATCATTACCAAATGAAGAGCATCCTACTGTTGGATGCCTGCATCACATCGTGTCCTATAGCTAATCTTGAAACTGAAGGAATATTTTGGAGTTCAAAGTGCATTGAATGTGATCAGCAGTGAATAGCAAATTAACTCATCACTTACTACATATAGTTATTTCGAATCATTGCATTCCTTGCATCATTTTGCACATTAGATCATTTCAAGGATTTCATAAAGACCTTGCTCATTCATTGTTCTGTTTTCTTGGTAAAAATGTGGTCAGAATAACGTTTTTTGACTTTCCTTCATTGAATCATAGCGAAAAATGGTGGAATCTAACGATACTTGGAAGTCAAGAATAACGGAGTGGTCGATGGAGTATATGTATAGTGTCTTCCAAAAGTTGACATCATTTAGGAAAAGCTCTCGCCACATGTCAAAGTTGAATTTTATCACATTAATCGCTAAAAACAGTCATATTCGTTATCGAGAGTTTTCTCACTATGAAAAATTGTTCTTATGTCGATTCGACAAATGTGTTTCATGTCTCAGGTATATGAAACTATGCGTTTAGGTGTGTTACATGTCGGAAAATAATCTGTTAACATTATCGAAAAATTATCGAACAGATTTTATCCAATATTAGAACAAGTCACGAAAGTAATTTTTTTACAGTAATGAGAAATATCAATTCTATCTGTTTTTCGAATCAGAATTTGTTTAAATGTTCACAATTCACTATTCTGAAATCTTCAGAAATATGAATATGATATTATTATCAATATTCTCATTATTATATTGATCAATAATAGTATATTGAACCAGAACAAATCCTGTACAGAATTTCGTAAGCTTTAGCCTGCTTGCCTGCAATCCTCCGAATTCAATTGACTATATCAAAGGCAGAGCTATAAATCAAACATTCGTAGATGGACTCTTCTACCTAAATTATTGATTGAAATCAGATCTTTGTTAAATATCAAGTGGCGCCAAACATCGGGAGAGGAAGAACAGAGTGACAATTCCCAGTATATTTTCCACTGAATCAGTCCTTCCAACTTACTCGAATAATCACTTAGAGATGTACCAGATTTGTGTGGGTGCAGAATCTGATTGGAATCGATCAAGTGCTTTCGAAGCCATGACGAAGAAATTCGTTTTTGCCCTAACTGTTCGGAAACACTCCTTAACAAACTATTCTCAATAAGGGCGTCTATGACGAGGAAATAACGACGCGAATATAATCATAATCAAATCAACAAATAAAAGAACTGAAGTCTTCAAGTACAATATTAATCAATATCACCTGAAGTAATGATATCTCACCAGAGTAGGAAAGTGTCAAACCACGACCTCATCATCGAGCTCAGCGAATAGGTATATCTGAATTATTATTCTAATTGAATATTAATAATGATCAATGCAGTGTTTATTCATTATTATTCTGATTGAATATTGATTATGATCAATGCAGTGTTTATTTATTTATTTATAAATTTATTTATTTAATACATCCAACAGGCGGAGCACTATTACAGGTGTGAATAATTTAAGTGCTATAATACGGAATACAGCATTATACAAAATTTATTATCCAAAGATGAAAATATGTATTTTTTCGTATTATGAAAGAATTTGGTATCTAATGACCAATAACCATTGAGTTTATTATTAGCGTAAGTGTCGGCAAAAAGTAACCGAATCCGCAGAGAATGAGCTCGCTTAGCTGGAAGTGCAAATCGGAATTGCAATTTGAATGAGAATTTCATTACACCGAGAAAATTCCAGTTATACATGTCTCTATTTAAAAACTTCTTACAACTGCCAAATGAAACATTTTCACCACGAAATGTCATCTGATGAACGTGAAAAGTTCACGTTTTCAACGTGAAACAGGTCACCCTCTCAAATCACTCTTTTTGTTTCAAAAAGGATATCTTTCAGATTTGAAATGAGACAAGATTATTGTTAAAAGATGGAAATTTGAAGATAATCATTTAAATCCTAAAATATGTCATTTCACAGTTATACAATAATCATTTAATTTCATCCCTTCTATCATTTTCCATCTTTGTCATACTCGTTTACCTCAATGAGTAATCTCACTCACCTATGAACACTTGTTCGATGAGAATCGTCTCCGGATTCCTGATATGAAAGGACATATTAGCTCGCGGCAGCTCGTGAACTCATCTTGCAGAGTGATGTTTTTTCTCGAAATAGTGAAGTGGTTGAAAGATCTTCTAGAAATATTAGGGACATATTTGTTCATATATCCCCCAAGATTTGTTGAGGAACTACAGAATGTTGAACTGCCTCTGTGGGCGTTATAGTGTTTTCACGATATATCGGTAAGTGTATGTATCGGAATGTCTCCCAAATTGGAAAAACTATTATTTTTTCAACTCACCTCACTATTCACTAAGTGGCAAAAGCTTGGATTTGAACAGTTTTATCGGTGATAGATTGTATTGCGTATACATTGTGTCCAAGATTAATGATTACTATCATGGGGATCTCGAAAACGTCGTAAGAAAAGTCTCTCTTTTGTAAAGCTCAAGTGGCAAAAACGGTAGATGAAATAAAAATAAATCTGCGAATGTGAACTCTAATTTACTGACGATACTGTGTAATTACATTTACTAATAATCCAATGCACTGACAATGAGAACAAATAGTCCAAATTGGAAGCATTTTTGTCCTACACAAACTGAGATATTGTAAACTGAGTATATCGTCCTTGTGATGCACTTCAATGCCCTGTAGTTCCTCAAAAAAAACTTTACTACTTGGGGGTAAGTATATAAACCAAGTATATATGTTTTCAATATTTCTCGAAGAGTTTCAACCCACTTCATTTTTCTGGAGAAAAATTAATCATCCTAATACTGAAATACCATGCAATCATTTGACTATGAAATTGAAAGCAAATTATAATGATATGAGTACTATTCAATTTTTATAATATCACTATTCAATATTGAAATGCTTTTTATTTGACTATCAAATTGAAAACAAGTCGAATTTATATGAGTATCTTCTCATTTTTATAATATCATCGTATAGCATTGAAATGCTAGTCATTTGACTCCTATATGAGTGTCATTACATTCTCATATAAGTGATATTTCACAGTTATATGATTTTTTCTAAATGATGAACGTGATTACAGTGAAATGGGAACTATGCTGGCGCCTATTCTCGGTGTACTATATACGAGTCAAACTATCAACATTATCCACTATTTCCATGTCATAAACTCAGTTGTGGAATTCCATTTGAAGAGGTTGTCACTGATTTGTCAACTGATATCTGAGTCATGACCAATATCTTCCAATTATCCAATTGACGATAACATTGTCTACTTCTGTTCGAGAAAACATGATTGTTCAAATGCAATGTTACAAATCAGGTTGCATATTACGTGAATAAGTATATCAATCGAACATTGAAAAACTTGCTTTCATAAAACGTGAATCATTACTGCTAGAATAAAATTCCACAAATCGAGTTATGTGCATGTTGAAATTTAACGCTTATTCGTATAATCGAAGTATGAACCTTAAAATGTAGGATGCAATTTGCCAAATGGACAATACTTTTTGAATAAAGATGAAGCTTCTGTAATTCATGATGAAAAGTCACACTTTGTGCAATAACTCCTGGAGATACTGAAGCTCACAGCTCACAAAACTCATTAATCCTCAACATGCCTTTCACTACCGTATCTCCAAATTTTTGTGATGAAACATATGATGAATATTGTTTGTAGAGTGGAAGGATTGCTGAAGAAATTGTAATGTAGTTCCATGATTTTACGTATACAAGTTTGTGCATTGTCATGAGAAGCTTGCAGGTACAATACGACTCAATGCTGAAGCATGTTAATATGCTGAACAATGTTTAATGGGTTGATTATTTAGTTTTCACCTCTGGATCAGATTCCAACTTCTCCCCCTCCGTGATTCTCGCGAATACCTACTAGACAATGAATCCGCATAAAAGGAGTTTAATGAGCATGTGATACAGCCCATTCAGGCAAATTCTGTCGCATGCGGACTTTATTAAACTCCCTGATAACCAAAAACAGAACACCACATTACAATAAGACGCTAGCGGCAACCGGGATAAGAACAATCGCGTACATACATCCGTCTTCCAAGATTTTGTGTGTCAAGTGTTCTTCGGGTCTACGCCTACCGCGTTCACAAAACGTCTTTCCAAATGCGAACGAATGAGGAACGGGTAAAGGATGAGAAGAAAAGTGCCTCGATTTGGCTGCCGTCCAAGCCGCACATGAAATGCACTTGGGAAACTCGTGGAAAAAGTTTATCTATCTGGCTCGAGAAAGTTTTGATTGAGGTATTAAATAGCGTCGAAACGTGCCAAAATGGTCATGTTGGAATTCACAAATCATAAACAATGCGAGGGCTCAAAATTTGGAAATGAATGAAGAATTCCAAAATATCTAGGTACATTCTGAAATACCTACCTTACATAGTACTCGCCGAAATCTCAGCATTATGTGGTCGTCTGAAGAGACTCAGAATGATTATATCTCCAAATCTATAGAACAGAAAAAGATGACAATTATCCCATCTCACCATTCAATATATATACATATATTGTCAAGCTTGAAACTCTGACTATCTATCTGATCTCAAGTTTAGAGATCTTCATATCGGAGTAATGAAGTTTGGCACAGAAAATTATCCCAAGTAACAATTTGGAATCATTTTAGAAATAATTGGTACCTACTTCTCATTTATGTTTCGAGAATAATTTTATCATTTAGTGCATTTATTTGGACTGATTCATCAGATCTTATTTGTGATACACTCTGAAAAATAGTCGGTAGTGATTACCTGAAGTTCAGTAGAATAAGCAACAGTCATTACATTCATCAAATAATACCACAACAAAATTGTATCTAACTAGGAATGTTACAGTGGAGGCTCCTCAGAGGAGGCAACGGAGGCTGAGCCTCCTCAGAGATTTTCCTTAAACTAATATTATCAATACTTTCTCATTAAAAGGACACCAAAATACATGGATTTTGATATTATTTCCTGTTTTTAGTTGAATACTTTTGAATTGGCAACAGTGCTTGCCCACGCATCACACGTTGAAGTCTGCAAATCACGCGTAAAATATTCAATTTGGCAACATCTATAGGAGGCTAGACTCCGTCACAATGCGCAACCTACGAGCGCAATGCAAATGCCTGAATACGCCCGAATAGCACGTGTTTGTCGTGTCGCTTCGCGAATTGCGGACAAACACGAGTGCATTGGTTATGTTTATGTCAGGTTAATGGTCAGGGCAATGTCGGCTAAATGAGAAAAGAATCTAGTCAGCTCTGGCCGTAGAGGATCATTTAGCCGACATTGGTTAGGGGATCTATGAATTTTTTTTATCGCTTGGAGCGCACGAAAGGGAATCCCTATAATGTTCAAAGAACATCGTGCGTTCCTAGGGAGGATAGGGACAGGAGGTAGGTATTGCAATTTTTTTTTAACTTCTGGAGATTATATGTTGTTGGGAATACTTCCACAGGCAATGAATTCCAGAGCCTAGCCGTTCTATGGATGAAGGAGTCTTGATAAAGTGCTGTTCGACATCTTTCCAGGTTCACAACGAAAAGATGTGCTGACTGAGCTTGTCTAGTTCGTCTGATTGGTAGTGCTAGTGAAGGGGTGATACCAGAGATTTCCGAAGAACATTTCCCGTGGAAGTATCGATAGAAGAGTAAAAGGTCGCCGACCTTTCTACGGTGTCCTTTCTATTCTATTTCCATTTCTAAAAAATGAGTGTTTCAAATGATTGCGATTTAGTGGAATACTTTTTGGTGAACCCATTCAGTGCTTTGTCTTATGGAGATGAATTGATTGTGAAAAACAAACGTCCGACACGGGAATTAAAAAATCTGATTGTAACAGGTAACAAACAAAATCGTATGTTCAATTCTGATAATTATAAAAGATATATCTGGTTGACGGGATCTGAGGTAAGGAATAAGCTATTTTGTACTGCGTATTATTTTCAACCGATAAGTCATCATGTTGGGTGCGATTAGGATATAATGAATTGAAAAATTTGCCTCACGGATTGGATAGACACTGCAAATCACAGGAACACATCTCTTCAAGTATTAAGTTCAGGTCAACTGGTAAACAGAATGTCATAAAAGTTATTGATTTGGGTGAGTAGAGAGTTGTTTTTCAAAATGAATCTCATATCATTCAGCCTCCTCTGTCATGAAAGTCACGAGCTGCCACTGGATGATATAAGTATCATACTATTTTTTAGTGGTAATATTCGATATAAAGTAGTATTATACAATTTGGTAGTCTCTTTCAGGCTCATCATTTCAGAATTTTGAGGGCCATGGATACTTATATATTATTATGTGAAACAGAAATATAACTCATGAAAGCAAATCAACATGCAAGTTTTATCCTAATTATTAATATACTCGAAAAATAGTAGAAAAACCTTTTTTCTGAAAAACTTTGACACACTGTATATCTCGGAAACCAACAAGATATGTATATATAAAAATGATTGTTAAGGTTCACCTATATTGGAACCGTTACTCTTACGACGTTGCAGTGACGTATCTATGACGTCTAAAAATCACGTCGGTGTGCCGTACCAATTTGGTGAGCTTCGTCATTTGCTATTCAGATTTTTGTTGGATGACAAAGAATGCATCAATATACATTATTCAACAAAGTGAAGCCAAATTCGCCAACATCCTTTCCATTGCTATCAAACTATTCTCTGTTTGCTCACATCTCGCCGACACAAACTACATAATTCTTGATACAAATACGAGTAACTGATTGCATTCTGATGGAGATGCGTACTGAAAGATGGCGCTGCTGAATAGGCGATTGAATTAACATGACACAGGAGGGACCCACCAAGCAGACTCAACAATGCATAATCATTATTATATAATGTCATCAGAGGCTAGTGGTGTTAATCACACCATGTTGAAGGAATATTTTTCACGTATCATCGCCAAATTCAATCGTCATTTTGACGTCATTATGACGTCAGTCGGACGTCACAGTTTGGTGAGTGAATGCCGTCAATACGACGTGAGTGATAATATGACGTCATTGGGCTGTGACTTTTTCACGTCATCATCACGTCAATGCGACGTCAACTACTGACGTCACCTTGGTCATTCAAGTGACGTTAAAAAGACGTCACTGAAACGTCATCTGGTTGCCTTGGAGGAAATGCCTTTATCATTCGAAGAACATTGTGCGTACATAGGGAGGATATGTAGAGGAGGTAAGTGTTGGAATTTATTCCGAACTTTTGGAGATAATTCCTCAGGCAATGAATTCCAGAGCTTTCCCGTTCTATACAGAGACGAGTTTCGATATAGTGCTGTTCGACATATCCACCATAGGCAATGGGATAAATTTTGAATCAATCAATCCTGAATAACATATCTGGTTTTATCTCTTATTGATCTCAGTACAAGCATCACTGCCTTTCTTGTCAATAATATTGAAAAATAAGAACATTGAAGTTATGCGTAGAATATGGTATTTTAACTTGTCAACTTTGTGTTAGCTCCAGTTTGTTATAATATCTTCTCCTTGTGAACATAGCTGAGACATTAGCTACTAAATTTTCCAGGAATTAGTACCTACTTGGGATATACTGTTCAATTAGTTGATCATATCAATTAGTCAACAAAATCATAACATCATTACCAAATGAAGAGCATCCTACTGTTGGATGCCTGCATCACATCGTGTCCTATAGCTAATCTTGAAACTGAAGGAATATTTTGGAGTTCAAAGTGCATTGAATGTGATCAGCAGTGAATAGCAAATTAACTCATCACTTACTACATATAGTTATTTCGAATCATTGCATTCCTTGCATCATTTTGCACATTAGATCATTTCAAGGATTTCATAAAGACCTTGCTCATTCATTGTTCTGTTTTCTTGGTAAAAATGTGGTCAGAATAACGTTTTTTGACTTTCCTTCATTGAATCATAGCGAAAAATGGTGGAATCTAACGATACTTGGAAGTCAAAGAATAACGGAGTGGTCGATGGAGTATATGTATAGTGTCTTCCAAAAGTTGACATCATTTAGGAAAAGCTCTCGCCACATGTCAAAGTTGAATTTTATCACATTAATCGCTAAAAACAGTCATATTCGTTATCGAGAGTTTTCTCACTATGAAAAATTGTTCTTATGTCGATTCGACAAATGTGTTTCATGTCTCAGGTATATGAAACTATGCGTTTAGGTGTGTTACATGTCGGAAAATAATCTGTTAACATTATCGAAAAATTATCGAACAGATTTTATCCAATATTAGAACAAGTCACGAAAGTAATTTTTTTACAGTAATGAGAAATATCAATTCTATCTGTTTTTCGAATCAGAATTTGTTTAAATGTTCACAATTCACTATTCTGAAATCTTCAGAAATATGAATATGATATTATTATCAATATTCTCATTATTATATTGATCAATAATAGTATATTGAACCAGAACAAATCCTGTACAGAATTTCGTAAGCTTTAGCCTGCTTGCCTGCAATCCTCCGAATTCAATTGACTATATCAAAGGCAGAGCTATAAATCAAACATTCGTAGATGGACTCTTCTACCTAAATTATTGATTGAAATCAGATCTTTGTTAAATATCAAGTGGCGCCAAACATCGGGAGAGGAAGAACAGAGTGACAATTCCCAGTATATTTTCCACTGAATCAGTCCTTCCAACTTACTCGAATAATCACTTAGAGATGTACCAGATTTGTGTGGGTGCAGAATCTGATTGGAATCGATCAAGTGCTTTCGAAGCCATGACGAAGAAATTCGTTTTTGCCCTAACTGTTCGGAAACACTCCTTAACAAACTATTCTCAAGGGCGTCTATGACGAGGAAATAACGACGCGAATATAATCATAATCAAATCAACAAATAAAAGAACTGAAGTCTTCAAGTACAATATTAATCAATATCACCTGAAGTAATGATATCTCACCAGAGTAGGAAAGTGTCAAACCACGACCTCATCATCGAGCTCAGCGAATAGGTATATCTGAATTATTATTCTAATTGAATATTAATAATGATCAATGCAGTGTTTATTCATTATTATTCTGATTGAATATTGATTATGATCAATGCAGTGTTTATTTATTTATTTATAAATTTATTTATTTAATACATCCAACAGGCGGAGCACTATTACAGGTGTGAATAATTTAAGTGCTATAATACGGAATACAGCATTATACAAAATTTATTATCCAAAGATGAAAATATGTATTTTTTCGTATTATGAAAGAATTTGGTATCTAATGACCAATAACCATTGAGTTTATTATTAGCGTAAGTGTCGGCAAAAAGTAACCGAATCCGCAGAGAATGAGCTCGCTTAGCTGGAAGTGCAAATCGGAATTGCAATTTGAATGAGAATTTCATTACACCGAGAAAATTCCAGTTATACATGTCTCTATTTAAAAACTTCTTACAACTGCCAAATGAAACATTTTCACCACGAAATGTCATCTGATGAACGTGAAAAGTTCACGTTTTCAACGTGAAACAGGTCACCCTCTCAAATCACTCTTTTTGTTTCAAAAAGGATATCTTTCAGATTTGAAATGAGACAAGATTATTGTTAAAAGATGGAAATTTGAAGATAATCATTTAAATCCTAAAATATGTCATTTCACAGTTATACAATAATCATTTAATTTCATCCCTTCTATCATTTTCCATCTTTGTCATACTCGTTTACCTCAATGAGTAATCTCACTCACCTATGAACACTTGTTCGATGAGAATCGTCTCCGGATTCCTGATATGAAAGGACATATTAGCTCGCGGCAGCTCGTGAACTCATCTTGCAGAGTGATGTTTTTTCTCGAAATAGTGAAGTGGTTGAAAGATCTTCTAGAAATATTAGGGACATATTTGTTCATATATCCCCCAAGATTTGTTGAGGAACTACAGAATGTTGAACTGCCTCTGTGGGCGTTATAGTGTTTTCACGATATATCGGTAAGTGTATGTATCGGAATGTCTCCCAAATTGGAAAAACTATTATTTTTTCAACTCACCTCACTATTCACTAAGTGGCAAAAGCTTGGATTTGAACAGTTTTATCGGTGATAGATTGTATTGCGTATACATTGTGTCCAAGATTAATGATTACTATCATGGGGATCTCGAAAACGTCGTAAGAAAAGTCTCTCTTTTGTAAAGCTCAAGTGGCAAAAACGGTAGATGAAATAAAAATAAATCTGCGAATGTGAACTCTAATTTACTGACGATACTGTGTAATTACATTTACTAATAATCCAATGCACTGACAATGAGAACAAATAGTCCAAATTGGAAGCATTTTTGTCCTACACAAACTGAGATATTGTAAACTGAGTATATCGTCCTTGTGATGCACTTCAATGCCCTGTAGTTCCTCAAAAAAAACTTTACTACTTGGGGGTAAGTATATAAACCAAGTATATATGTTTTCAATATTTCTCGAAGAGTTTCAACCCACTTCATTTTTCTGGAGAAAAATTAATCATCCTAATACTGAAATACCATGCAATCATTTGACTATGAAATTGAAAGCAAATTATAATGATATGAGTACTATTCAATTTTTATAATATCACTATTCAATATTGAAATGCTTTTTATTTGACTATCAAATTGAAAACAAGTCGAATTTATATGAGTATCTTCTCATTTTTATAATATCATCGTATAGCATTGAAATGCTAGTCATTTGACTCCTATATGAGTGTCATTACATTCTCATATAAGTGATATTTCACAGTTATATGATTTTTTCTAAATGATGAACGTGATTACAGTGAAATGGGAACTATGCTGGCGCCTATTCTCGGTGTACTATATACGAGTCAAACTATCAACATTATCCACTATTTCCATGTCATAAACTCAGTTGTGGAATTCCATTTGAAGAGGTTGTCACTGATTTGTCAACTGATATCTGAGTCATGACCAATATCTTCCAATTATCCAATTGACGATAACATTGTCTACTTCTGTTCGAGAAAACATGATTGTTCAAATGCAATGTTACAAATCAGGTTGCATATTACGTGAATAAGTATATCAATCGAACATTGAAAAACTTGCTTTCATAAAACGTGAATCATTACTGCTAGAATAAAATTCCACAAATCGAGTTATGTGCATGTTGAAATTTAACGCTTATTCGTATAATCGAAGTATGAACCTTAAAATGTAGGATGCAATTTGCCAAATGGACAATACTTTTTGAATAAAGATGAAGCTTCTGTAATTCATGATGAAAAGTCACACTTTGTGCAATAACTCCTGGAGATACTGAAGCTCACAGCTCACAAAACTCATTAATCCTCAACATGCCTTTCACTACCGTATCTCCAAATTTTTGTGATGAAACATATGATGAATATTGTTTGTAGAGTGGAAGGATTGCTGAAGAAATTGTAATGTAGTTCCATGATTTTACGTATACAAGTTTGTGCATTGTCATGAGAAGCTTGCAGGTACAATACGACTCAATGCTGAAGCATGTTAATATGCTGAACAATGTTTAATGGGTTGATTATTTAGTTTTCACCTCTGGATCAGATTCCAACTTCTCCCCCTCCGTGATTCTCGCGAATACCTACTAGACAATGAATCCGCATAAAAGGAGTTTAATGAGCATGTGATACAGCCCATTCAGGCAAATTCTGTCGCATGCGGACTTTATTAAACTCCCTGATAACCAAAAACAGAACACCACATTACAATAAGACGCTAGCGGCAACCGGGATAAGAACAATCGCGTACATACATCCGTCTTCCAAGATTTTGTGTGTCAAGTGTTCTTCGGGTCTACGCCTACCGCGTTCACAAAACGTCTTTCCAAATGCGAACGAATGAGGAACGGGTAAAGGATGAGAAGAAAAGTGCCTCGATTTGGCTGCCGTCCAAGCCGCACATGAAATGCACTTGGGAAACTCGTGGAAAAAGTTTATCTATCTGGCTCGAGAAAGTTTTGATTGAGGTATTAAATAGCGTCGAAACGTGCCAAAATGGTCATGTTGGAATTCACAAATCATAAACAATGCGAGGGCTCAAAATTTGGAAATGAATGAAGAATTCCAAAATATCTAGGTACATTCTGAAATACCTACCTTACATAGTACTCGCCGAAATCTCAGCATTATGTGGTCGTCTGAAGAGACTCAGAATGATTATATCTCCAAATCTATAGAACAGAAAAAGATGACAATTATCCCATCTCACCATTCAATATATATACATATATTGTCAAGCTTGAAACTCTGACTATCTATCTGATCTCAAGTTTAGAGATCTTCATATCGGAGTAATGAAGTTTGGCACAGAAAATTATCCCAAGTAACAATTTGGAATCATTTTAGAAATAATTGGTACCTACTTCTCATTTATGTTTCGAGAATAATTTTATCATTTAGTGCATTTATTTGGACTGATTCATCAGATCTTATTTGTGATACACTCTGAAAAATAGTCGGTAGTGATTACCTGAAGTTCAGTAGAATAAGCAACAGTCATTACATTCATCAAATAATACCACAACAAAATTGTATCTAACTAGGAATGTTACAGTGGAGGCTCCTCAGAGGAGGCAACGGAGGCTGAGCCTCCTCAGAGATTTTCCTTAAACTAATATTATCAATACTTTCTCATTAAAAGGACACCAAAATACATGGATTTTGATATTATTTCCTGTTTTTAGTTGAATACTTTTGAATTGGCAACAGTGCTTGCCCACGCATCACACGTTGAAGTCTGCAAATCACGCGTAAAATATTCAATTTGGCAACATCTATAGGAGGCTAGACTCCGTCACAATGCGCAACCTACGAGCGCAATGCAAATGCCTGAATACGCCCGAATAGCACGTGTTTGTCGTGTCGCTTCGCGAATTGCGGACAAACACGAGTGCATTGGTTATGTTTATGTCAGGTTAATGGTCAGGGCAATGTCGGCTAAATGAGAAAAGAATCTAGTCAGCTCTGGCCGTAGAGGATCATTTAGCCGACATTGGTTAGGGGATCTATGAATTTTTTTTATCGCTTGGAGCGCACGAAAGGGAATCCCTATAATGTTCAAAGAACATCGTGCGTTCCTAGGGAGGATAGGGACAGGAGGTAGGTATTGCAATTTTTTTTTAACTTCTGGAGATTATATGTTGTTGGGAATACTTCCACAGGCAATGAATTCCAGAGCCTAGCCGTTCTATGGATGAAGGAGTCTTGATAAAGTGCTGTTCGACATCTTTCCAGGTTCACAACGAAAAGATGTGCTGACTGAGCTTGTCTAGTTCGTCTGATTGGTAGTGCTAGTGAAGGGGTGATACCAGAGATTTCCGAAGAACATTTCCCGTGGAAGTATCGATAGAAGAGTAAAAGGTCGCCGACCTTTCTACGGTGTCCTTTCTATTCTATTTCCATTTCTAAAAAATGAGTGTTTCAAATGATTGCGATTTAGTGGAATACTTTTTGGTGAACCCATTCAGTGCTTTGTCTTATGGAGATGAATTGATTGTGAAAAACAAACGTCCGACACGGGAATTAAAAAATCTGATTGTAACAGGTAACAAACAAAATCGTATGTTCAATTCTGATAATTATAAAAGATATATCTGGTTGACGGGATCTGAGGTAAGGAATAAGCTATTTTGTACTGCGTATTATTTTCAACCGATAAGTCATCATGTTGGGTGCGATTAGGATATAATGAATTGAAAAATTTGCCTCACGGATTGGATAGACACTGCAAATCACAGGAACACATCTCTTCAAGTATTAAGTTCAGGTCAACTGGTAAACAGAATGTCATAAAAGTTATTGATTTGGGTGAGTAGAGAGTTGTTTTTCAAAATGAATCTCATATCATTCAGCCTCCTCTGTCATGAAAGTCACGAGCTGCCACTGGATGATATAAGTATCATACTATTTTTTAGTGGTAATATTCGATATAAAGTAGTATTATACAATTTGGTAGTCTCTTTCAGGCTCATCATTTCAGAATTTTGAGGGCTGATACCACAGGTGAATTGAAGTAATATTTTCCTTACATTTTCAATACCAAAAAACCTAGAAAAATTCAAATCAATCGATCGTTGAAAAGAGATTCTCATATATCTGCTAGAGCATTTTTATCAATCAACATCCCATGGAATATAAAGGAAAGTTGGAGTATTCAATTCATTTGAGAAGCTTAACACATTTCTTTCTACCGTGAAGTAGGTGATCGAAGTGAATACGCCCATGTTTTCAAATGGCCCACCTCGTAGACTGCCACTACCTTTTTGCTCATTTTGCTTCGAGGTGTCCCTGAGAGCTTTTCCTCCCACTGGGCATATTACATTCATTCTTCCTCTAGCTAGCTCGTAAATGCAACCGTA
>OU896711.1:43639188-43676191 GCA_918026855.4 Phaedon cochleariae
TTGTTATAATCATGAATACAGGGTGAGGGACAATGGAAACTTCTTGATGTGAATTTTCAAAATATCATGAATAAGAGAAATCAGTACTTGATCAGCAAATTGTACAGGAGTAGTAATGATACATTTTTGGCAATACCATGGATCATTCGGAGTGCTGAATAACCCCACACATTCAAAATGGAACCAACCTATTTCACAGTCTTCTCCATCACATTGAATCATAGGTCTCCCATCATCAACACTATGGCAAACACACCAATGAATCACTTCAGCCATTGCCTCTCTCCTTGTGAAAAACTTTTCCAACAGCTCAGGCATTATGACCTCTGCATGAAATTTTATTGCAATTAGCATCTCCTTATTGAAAAATTCAAAATCTGCCAAAATCATTTCTTAAAAAATAAATTTGGGTGACCATACAACAACCCAGATAACACGAAGACGTCCTGTGTACGTCCAGAGGACGTACATCTGGGACGTACAAGACGTCCCGAAGACGTCCAGTGTCGGTCGAAAGACGTCCACAGGACGTATTGGGGACGTCCGATGTTACAAGATGGAACGCCCCAGGGACGTCCATATTAGGCCCAAGTTTGGTATTTCATAAACGTCCTGGAGACGTCTTCAGACGTTCTGGGGACATCTTCAAACGTCCATATATATGGGCTATTCTATTCAGAAATTTTGAAAAAACAAAACAAAATACAGTAAGTTAAAATTAAAATATATTGCCATATATTACATGCATATGCATTTCAATCCATATATTATATCATTCAAAATATCTTGGTTTGGCGACTTTCTTGTTGGCTTTGTCTTTCATTCGCCCTCCTTAGCCATGACTGAATGACTGCTTCAGTATCCTTCATATTTTCACTAATTTTCGATTTTTCTGCTGCTTCTGAAATTGAAATTATACAGGCTGATTTTAAAATAAGTGCATATATTTTAAACACTAAGAAAGCTTGAGGTATACTACCGAATAGCACTATTAAAAATATTATTAGGATCAAAATAGATTTGGGGCAAAATACCCTTTTTCCGCCCAGATTTCTACTTCTGTCACAACTATCGTTTGCGATCCGCAGTCGACCGTGATGAACGAAGCGACGTTGCCACTCTACATGAAAATTAGGAGATACCCTGGTCTTGAATTTCAGAAAGATAATACAAAAACTTCAAAATGGACTCACCCAAGATTTCTACACATAAGCTCGAATAGCGTATAACTTAACACCTCACGGTTGGAAGTTATTTTACTGAAAAATCCTTTAGACCCTTCCTTCCACCTCCTTGCATCGCTACAATTTCGTGTCCTTAGAGGAGTCTCATGGGCCCCGCACAATAACGACCCGACATAAGAACCATATCATTCAGCTCAATGTTTGAGAAATGCATCGTCACATTCCAAGCAAATTGTCAGAAACAAAACTTTACATTCAGTGTTGTTCCTGGGTCTGATTTTTTCGTAATAGATTCTCTTGGAAAATGGTAACATATTTGTATCAAAAGGTAATAGATCCTAAAAATCTGACATTTGCCATTCTGAATGTCATTCTTGTAAAACCATATCGCACAAATTAGACAGTTTTGGCAGGAATGAGGCAGGTCACACAGAACTTATGACATAAATATAGAACATAGACCCATAGAGCAGAACATAATTATCCGCCGAACACAGAAATAGATTTTTTAGTAACAAAACATCATATTTTGGTGCTAACAGTAACAAAACATCATATTTTGGTGCTACCACCCAATAGTAATAGATTCATGACAAATCGTAATATTGTAACAATCTCCGTGGAATAGTAATAGATCAATTATTACAAAAGTAATGACAAGAACCACACTGTTTACATTTACTAGTATCACGTTTTGACGTTTTCCAAAATAACATACATTCTCAGAACAACAAACTGTCAAGAAAGAATCTTTGTTTTGATTGTTCTTATGGTGTGCTACCAGCAAGAATTCAGATGACCATGAATTACTAATAGGCGACTCTTACGGACCAATCAGAAACAGCAAAGTAGTGCCTGCGTGGTTGCGATTCATCCTGATTGGGCACAGGTGATTGAGATTAATGTATTAGTGAGGAAGGATCATATCTTTAAATGAAACTAACATTTTCATAAAAAACTAATTTAGAAAGAACATCTATTAGTTCAATTCAATGAAATGATACTTCCTCACTATACACTAATCTCACAAATCCAATCAGCTGTGTCCAATCAGGATGAATCGCAACCACCCAGGCGCTACTTTGCTGTTTCTGATTGGTCCGTAGAAATCGCCTATTAGTAATTCATGGTCATCTGAATTCTTGCGTCCGAAACTGTCAGAAGCATGCGCAGTTTCACAGAACTGTATGATTTTTTTGGGTTCTGTGGACTTGTGCATGCTTCTGACGGTTTTGGATTGTTTATTTTCTGAACGCGAACAATCCTAGTTAGAACTGTCAAAGGTCACAGCAAAGAGGAAAACTATGGTCACAGATACTACTGTTCTGAGAAATGATGTTGACAGATCATATGATAATAGTTTTGTTTGTGTGTTTGTAAAATAATTGTAAACGTAAAATAAAAAATAAAATAATTGGATGTTGTGTCTTGTGTCGTGATAATCGTGATATGGTCGTGATTTTCAATGTGAGATTGCCAGGAAGGATATGTCGTCGTCGAGTCGTTTTCGATGGTTTAAGTGCGAATATGAACCAACAAGAACACAGGACGATATTAGTGTGGAATGGACTCGATATTAGTATTTGTTTGCTCTCGGGAGTTTTGCTGTTCGAGCAGGTATGAGAAAATCTACTAGGTGAGTCGATTTTCAACTTTGTGGAAGGAAGGGGGACGTTCTATCATTCCCCTCATGTTTCTCTCCGTCTCTCGTGATCCATGGAGATAATCACCCCACAGTTCTCTCAGTGAACTTTAAAAAATAAGGCTCCTGTACATATTACATTCACCTCTATTAGTTTCCATAACCTCAATTCATATTCATTCTGTGACAAATTTTTATCAGGATATTCGTCTCTGAAACAATCTGGCATCACTGTTTTGTTTTGACTTTAGTGAATGACGAATTGGAGATTCCCTGGGATTCCGCAGATTTCACTTGCTTCCCAGTGGTGTACTCGAATTTCGAAGCATTTTATGTTCAATTTTCAAAATGAAATTTCTCGTTAATGTGAAGACTTAGGAAAAATCAAATATTTTAGTAATTTTTGTTAGACTCTCTCATATATATGTCTTGAATATATGCACTCATTTTAAAATCAGCCTGTATAGGATATGATGATAATTGAATGGAACAATCATTTCAAGCTTAAAGAATATCACTGCTCCTGATAATAATATGCGGGTGGTCCAGGTTATAGTAGTAATTCACTATCAGATGGTCCATTGAAAAATAAGTCAATAGATATTTATGATATGTAAATACTCAAATTTACTGAATTTTGCATTTTACATGACAGAATAAACGCAGATGAATCGATAATGAAAAAAAAAATACACCTTATTGCTGTTGTGTAACATGAGACACTATCTTCTATCGATATTTCCAGGATTGACAAAAGTATAAGGATCTTCGGTTTTGACGTTAAAATTTTATTTTTTTATAAACTGCTGATTCCCTTTCAATTCACGAAGGCTTTTTTAATCGGCTTGTACTTACGCAACTTTTTTCTAATATCATATATCAGCATATTCTAAACTTTCAACTACAATTATCTCTGAAAGGAAGCCTCGAATCGAAATTTGACAAGATTGTTTGTTCTTTTTAAATGGAACAGGGAATTCGAAAAAGATATCAAATCGAAAAAAAAAACAGTGGCGTAGAAAAATAGGGCGGGAAAAGTGTGAAAACCCCCCTATATCTACGCCATTGGACAATTTTGACAAAAGTTACTAACGTCAAGTAATGAGTAGGTACTCATTTCATAAGTCCTTGTGCAAAATTTGATCGAAAACACTTTAATGTCCTGAGAGTTATGGCAAAAAAATAAATTTAAAACTGAACTTTGAAGGGCTGTATCTCCCTTAGGAAGCGTTTCGGAAATAAATATCTTATGCAGACTTATTTTTCGATGGACTATCGAATGGTGAATTATTGCTACTATAATCTGGACCACCCTGTATATTGCACAATAAATGTCCAATTTCTCATGAGATGAAGCATTAAATAAAAAACTCCTGCATAGTTCATTTCCTCATTCCAAAATATGGTTTATATTATACTCACTCAGTAATAATCTTGACAAATTCAAGTTGTTGAATGGCTTCTTTCCTCTTCTCTCCAGCCAGCTATATGTTCTGGCCAAATTATTGGATACCAGACAAGACATTATTTTTGTTTAAAAATTGTAGGTGTTGGAGCCACCAAACCTGGCAAATTCATCAACCTAAAATGAAGATTACTATTTATTTCCTATTATCCTTCAAGCTCATACATTATATAAATAGGTATTGAGCAATTATCGAAAAATTTGAAAATGTTTAACATTAGTTATTGTTATTGCAACATCAATT
Organism: Phaedon cochleariae; assembly: GCA_918026855.4. NCBI lineage: Eukaryota > Metazoa > Arthropoda > Insecta > Coleoptera > Chrysomelidae > Phaedon > Phaedon cochleariae. Next base: position 43,643,724 of record OU896711.1, read on the forward strand.
GCTATAAAATAATGCACAAAAGTTTCTTGGCATTCAACTTCAGACAAAATAATGATCAATATAAAACATCAAAACATTATTCAACATCACTTCATATTTACTTACTGCTTTGGTGAAATTTTCTTCATTGCCAAGAATTTCTTCAAATTTGTCCATGTCAGATTGTGAATCCATTGGAAATTGTATTTCTTTAGAATATGTAATGAAAACTGACTGTGTTTCCTCCTTTTGATTTTCTTTCTGAATAATTTTCTGATTTTGTTTAATTGTGCGAACTTCAGATAAAATGTCAGATGTTATTCCTCTCAAGAGGTGATTCTGCTCCAACAATATTCGCAAATACTTTTCTAGAAAATGAATCAATATCAGAAAATGAGAATACATGGTCATGAAATATTGTTTCATAATAATATATTGATTGGGTATCACTCATTGTGTGAATTATTGTGATGAGATACATCAAAATATATAATAATATGAACTATTTTTGATGGAAGAATTAATGTATTTGTGTAGAAGTGTAGAATTACCACAGCAAACACAAGATCTATTGGTTTCTGCAATTTTGTTTCTGGAAACATCTACATGTTGGGAAGTAGACTTCTCGACTTCAGTGCCATTTCTTTCTAAAAAAACAAAAACATCTTGTAATGTCAAATTTTGAATGAACTGGTTTACTTATATTGATATATGTGATAAAGTAAAAAAATGAGCTCTAATGAATGAAGCAGAAACATGTGTCCCTTACCAATATTGATGAATGAGTGAACATCTACATGTTGGGGAAGTAGACTTCTGGTCTTCTCGATTTCAGTGCCATTTCTTTCTAAAAACAAAAACATCTTTTGATGTCAAATATTGAATGAACTGGTCTACTAATATTGATATATATGTGATAAAGTTTAAAAAAAGAGCTCAAATCAATGAAGCAGAAAAATTTGTCACTTACCGATATTGATGAATGAGTGATGTTGTTTCAAATTTTGAATATTCTCATTTCCTGGTATTTCCTGAGAACCTAAAATCGCGAATTCATTGAATATCAATTTATGATTTAGTGAATGGCAATCAACTTACTTTTGCTGATTTTATTGCTGATTTTATGCAATTTTGGCGCAGGTGGAAGTGACTCATCCATGATGGATGAGTCATCAGATGATGACAGAACTTTTTGTATTCGTTTCCGTTTCAAGCCCATATTTTCGCTTTCTGATGCAAGACCACTGGTTTCTTCTGCAATTTTCGCTTTTTTCAAACAATAAGCTTAAAATTGTAGCATTCGAAATTGCTACAAGATAATATTAGCTCATATTTTTGATGAAACATCAAATTACAGTAGAGTAGCACTGTGGTGTGCCAAGATTTGTTTTTATTTTTCTCTGGTGTAATAAACATAGTCTTCAAATTCTTACCTTATGAATTTGAGAAGAAACCATACTCACAGTGAACATTCAGTCTGACATATAGTGAATAATCCTTGAGTAGTAGAACATTTAATGAAACAACCATATCATATCACACACTGTTTTGAATGAGATCTTTTAACAAACAATTTCCAATAGTAGAGTACTCATTTCTTCTGATATTCTATGTGCTAATAGGAAGTGATGATGTAAGCTGCAGGAGTCTTTGATTTCTGGCGTTCTGATCCTAAGGCCCTAGAATCGAAGAAAATATTTAATATAGTAATCCATTCAAAAGTAGACAGACAACTTACCGTTGATGTTCTCCAGGGCGATAAATCCTATTTCGCTGGAATATCTCAGGATTTATGATGTTGTTCATTCTGAATTGGTTTCAATTTGGATATAAATTCTTTGTTTATTTTTGGAATAATATTTCAGGTTTATATTTTCGTGTGTCATCAGGATGTCACTGTCACTGCTGTCATACTGCAGTCATTGTGGACTGTCATTTGTCTTCTGTGAAGGATTTGGGGATTATTCCTATGAAGACAGAAGAAGAAGAACAATTCTTCTTATTAATTGGGACGTAAGCATTTCTTCGACCAATAGGATTCTTGGATTTCATATTTGGCGCTAATTTGGGATTTTAACAGGAAATTGGGGTTTTTTGACTACTTAAAACGAGGGTAAGAGAATTTCCGGCACGTAGTTACCTACCTCACTTTTTCTCGGTTAGCCATGGTGGCGTGCACTTGACCTGTGAAAAGTGATTTTGATTTTCTCGGTGAAAACCGTAGAAACCCTTAGGGGTATTTGATTTTTGGGAAGCCGTTGCTTACCGATCAGTGGATGGAATCTCCGTCAGGAAGCCATTAGTGGGATTTGTTCCTGGAGACTGCCATGAAGTTTTAGAAGCCATGCTGCCCGGCCTGTTTCAGTCCTTAGAAGCAAGATCTAATAATTCTTCAATCCTACCTCCCTTCTCAGAAGGTAAGTCACAGCCATAGCAGATTCAGCAGTGAAATCTTCGAAAATATATACTGTTCTTCAGTTTTTGCCTGTTGTCTCCACGTGCTCTGTGTGCCCTCGCAGGAGGCTATATTCAGATTATTTCATAGGGTGCTAGGGTGCAGCTTAGCTGTGCTTCGGACTCCTGGTAGCGACCGGCCCTCAGGAAACTCTACTCTACCCTTGTCAAGATCCCCCAGTGGATCTGAGTAAGCCTGCAAGGTCTTCGGATCTTGGCCAGAGTCGACCATGGAGACACCAGATGGAGCCCAGTAGCAGCTGGTAGAGACTGACCCCTGGTTACACTGCATCCTGGAACTCTGCTGACCGTGGAGGTTCAGCATTCCTCGTTTGTGTTGTCTTCACCTGCAGTGACCTATGCTGCACATCTACACTCATACCACTTGGGACCTTGGATAGGGGTGATCTGGACCATTGCAGAGGACCCTTGGACCACAATCAGGTTTTTTCGTTCCACCTTCAGTGTGAAATATAATAGGTCTTGAATTTTATGTTGGTTTTCATTCTTCCATATGTCCAGCCCAGCCTTCTAAGAAAATACACCTTGAACAACTTTCAGATTTTTGAAGAACAGATTATTTGGAAAGAAATTTGGTTTTCTCAATTATCCAAATTGTAGGATTTATATAAATTGAGTGGCGTCCAAGAACTTGAATTTTCTTCACCATCTAGCCTATAATTCGAACTCACTTATCTGTTCTCCGATGTACAGCTGCCGATAGCAAATGTGTTTGACTTTTTGATACTTTCATCCTTTTATATTGAAAGTTGGCCACAACATTAATCAAATCGCTCACCAAAAGTAGCATTACGGAATATTTTAATCTGATGATGTGATTGCCAGCAGGTGTTTAAGGGTTCACACTTTCTAATAGCATTATTTAATTTCGCTTGTAAATATGATGGCCAATGGCAAAAATCGCCCTGGATCCAGTTAGTTGGCACAGCTGCAACAGAGGAGTCTTCAAACTGGACAACTGTCCAAGTTTTCTCTGGATTCATATTCATGATCTGAAAATCAAAACAGAAAACCCCAAGTTGTTTTTGTAAATGCTGTCTGTAGGTTAATCGAGGAGGTGGTAAATTCATTATTCCAGATTTTTTGGGATTTTCTCCTCATTTCTATAAAAGAAGAATATAAATATCATTTCAATATACAGGCTGATTTTTAAATAAGTGCATATATTTTAAATACTAAGAAAGATTGAGGTATACTACCGAATAGCACTATTGAAAATATTATTAGGATCAAAATGGATTTGGGGCAAAATACCCTTTTTCCGCCCAGATTTCAACTTTTGTCACAACTATCGTTTGCGATCCGCAGTCGACCGTGATGAACGAAGCGACGTTGCCACTCTACATGAAAATTAGGAGATATTAAATAAAATGTATAATCGAGAAAATGTACATGGGGAAGAAGTTAACCCTGGTCTTGAATTTCAGAAAGATAATACAAAAACTTTAAAATGGACTCACCCAAGATTTCTACACATAAGCTCGAATAGCGTATAACTCAACACCTCACGGTTGGAAGTTCTTTTACTAAAAAATCCTTTTGACCCTTCCTTCCACCTCCTTGCATCGCTACAATTTCGTGTCCTTCGAGGAGTCTCATTGGCCCCACACAATAACGACCCGACATAAGAACCATATCATTCAGCTCAATGTTTGAGGAATGCATCGTCAGAACAACAAACTGTCAAGAAATGATCTTGGTTTTGATTGTTCTTATGGTGTGCTACCAGCAAGAATTCAGATGACCATGAATTACTAATAGGCGACTTTTACGGACCAATCAGAAACAGCAAAGTAGTGCCTGCGTGGTTGCGATTCATCCTGATTGGGCACAGGTGATTGAGATCAATGTATTAGTGAGGAAGGATCATATCTTTAAATGAAACTACTATTTTCATTAAAAACTAATTTGGAAAAAACATCTATTAGTTTAATTCAATGAAATGATACTTCCTCACTATACACTAATCTCACAAATCCAATCAGCTGTGTCCAATCAGGATGAATCGCAACCACGCAGGCGCTACTTTGCTGTTTCTGATTGGTCCGTAAAAGTCGCCAATTAGTAATTCATGGTCATCTTATGGAGCGTTCACATGACAGCTTCCGTCTATCGCGGAAAGCTTAAATTCACATGAACTTCTGACAAAAACGACAGTTGAGGACGCAGATTTCAAATTTGAAAATCAAAACATTCAACAAGAAAATGGAATTATCATTGTTGATGTTTATTTCTTTGAGACTTATTTTCATACTTTTATCATATTTCCGTAGTGATCATTCTTAGATAATTCTGTTAATGATTAATGAATAATTTGTGGAATAATAGATACATTTATTTCATGGGAAAATAAATAGTGGCGCATCTGCTTGTATGAAAATAATGGAATAGACAACAAAGTTATTCCTATTTCAATATTCTCAGTACACTTCATGAGGAAAACCCACAAAAACTCATGAAACCACTATGTCATTACAATTGAACAGAAATATTCATTTAAACAATTAACTATGACTAATAAGTATATGAAACAAAATATCCTAACTCTAAGTTCTTAATTTATTTTATGCTTATTCCAATGTCCTTTGATTTCCAAGATCCAATACAGCACTCCAGTCCATTTCCATTGAACAATCTGTAGGCCATAAGAATACTCTGCTGTGACGTCACTATCTAGCTTGGGTGAAACCACAATTTTCGAGTCCCACGATGATGTTACGAAATCGGTGAAAAACCGGTGTGAAGTTCATGAAGGCTCGATAAAGTCCGTGTAGTCTTTCACAAAACATGGCCAGGAGTTCACCCCTTGCGTGAGGTATAAGAATCATGGGGGTAGGTATAAGCAGGAAGGATATAAAAAAGGCTACAATAAATGTTCGAGGTGACTACCATCATTTTCCAAACAAGATATGGCTCGTCTGCGCAAGGAATTCCTAACTCGATCAAATATCCCAGGATTTTCTCTTACTGTACTGCAGCCATATTTACTCTTTGTGTCAATTCTTCGACAGAGTTTATCTGTTCACTGTACACAATATGTTTCATATGACCCCAAAGATAAAAATCGCAAGGATTCAAATCAGGTGAACGTGCTGGCCAATGTATTGGTCCGTTTCGTCCAATCCACCGATTTGGGAAATTTTTATTCAGATATAGAGCCACTTGTCGAGCATAATGTGGTGGAGCGCCATCATGCAAGTACCACATACGACTTGAAATATCCAAATTGACATCATCTAAGAGATCAGGCATAATCTCAGAAATGAAGTGGAGATAGCGTTGGCCAGTTAAGTTATTTGGTAGTACATATGGTCCGATTAGCTGATTGTCTATAATGCCAGCCCATACATTTATGGAAAACATGCGTTGATGTCTGTTCCGAATAGCATGTGGGTTTTCATCAGACCAGACATGCGTGTTATGCATTGTGACGTAACTTCACAGAATAGAAATTATGGTCCCAATGCTCGACAGCTCATGAGTCAGGCGAGTGGTCGTGGATTCGACTAAGTCAAGTTCTAATTCATCATTCTCAATTTCATGAACAATCAGAACAAGATAGTGTGGGCGCCACCCAGGATAAACTGGGAAAGGAGAAGGGGGGGGACAAAACAAAAATATCAATGCAACAGGAGTTGTTCCGGAACCATGCATATAATAAATAGATACTCAGCAGTAATAGTTACACTTGCTTTCAAACAGTATCAGTATTTAAGTGAAATTTAAATGGGAACCATCACCCTTAAAGCCTACAATATTACTAGTTAGTACTTATCTCTGAAATTATTAGTGAGCTTATGAATAATTGCAGCAGTTGTTCCTTGAACAATCTGACTTTAGTCAATTTTGGTTAGTATTACTAGAAATCTCAAATTAAGCCTCACTGTGGCTTTTCAGTGGCAAATGAAATGAATGAATGTCCTAAAAGGTGTGTTATGAATTTAGAAAAAGATACAAGGCCCTATGAAATGAACTATCAGCGCTGATATTCCGTTTCTCACAAAAGGAGAGAGTAATATTGAACTTGAAGTATCATAAATACTAATCAGACGTGGAGGCTCCTCTTCTCATCACGTTGACGATTGAAATTTATATGAAAAATCTACTTACAGTAGGTAAGTCACCAGTCTTACTGTAATGTAGCCACTACCAAATATTTCCAGAAAATTACAGTGGTTTTATTGAAATTTCCATAATCCATTAGTCCTGGGTACCTTCTCCGCATTGGTTCAGGAAAACATACAAGGTGAATATCATTTTATTCACCGACATCCATCACGGAGATACAAAATCCGGAGGAATCCAGTTGGAGAGACAAAATGTATTAATGCCCCATAAGCATTAATAAATATAATACATGGTTCAGGAAAATTAGGCAGCCGCCTTTAAATAGCACATGAAGATTTCATGGCATTACCATGTGACAAAAAAAGGTGAAGGTTGAAGGCCTGAAATGAAATCATTATGATAGTGTTTTCAAGACATTCCGATATGACTCGATACATAGTTTATTATAATTTTGAAGATAAATATATTAGTAACTTGCCTAGAGTTGTAAATCGGCCTTCATCATAAAAGGACGTGCCTTTTGAAAACAATAATTTTCAGCTCAAAAGGTGGCATGCTAACACAGCAAAGCGCCATTAGAGAGAGAACGTTTTATTCCTCCACTACTCGATCCTCTCAAAGAATCCCTATTACAATAGGCTACAAGTTGTAATTGACATTTCGGAACCGCGTTCCGTTTCAGGTTATCGAGTGTGGTGTGAACTAGGCTGAGTGCTTGAAGAGCGCGCAGAGTTCACTATTGCCGATGATTAATTAGGTAAAAGTAATTTTTACGCTGAGGCCGTGCAAATTCAAAACGAAGAATCAGGATTGAGGTTAATGGCTCAGTCAGCTGATCGCCAGTATTGTATTGTTTACCAAGAATAAACATGGACTTGAAAACACATCATGAAATGAAATCCTTCACAGGTGGCATCTGGATATTAAATACTTGCTGATACAGTGTGAAGGACGTCCAACGCGAATAGGAATTTATTTACTAAGGTGCTGATAATATTTGATTATTGGAAACATAGTTACATTTTGTTCTTGGTGATTGTGTTGATGAAAAATACTTATTTGGTAGCGTATTGTGAGTGGAATACTTCTGTAATGGACAGGTAGACATGAATAGTCTACTGGACCGTTACAGCATATTGAAAACACCAGTACGTATGAAACCTGCTTCATCGGTGAACAACACAATATTCAGAAAATCAGGATCATCATTAAATTTCTGGAGAAGCCATCGACAAAATGCCATTCTATGAACTTCATCACCAGCATATAAGGCTTGCACCTTCTGCACATGATAAGGATGTAATCCTTGTTCATGTAGAGTCCGCCATACAATGGATTGAGAAACACCAATTTGGTTGGCAACCATTCTCGTACTAGTGCCAGGATTCTCTTCAACGGATTCAAGAATTCGTGGCTCTGCATTCAAGACTCTGGCAGTGCGAAAACGACCTCTCTCATGGTCATGTTCCTTATTGGTACCGTCATCCCTAAGATGTTGCACAACAGAAACGAATGTGCGTGCATTGGGAACATTACGGTTGGGAAATCTTCCCCGATATAAAATTTGTGCCCTTCGAGCATTCTCACCGGCCGCACCATACACTAGAACCATATCAGTCAGCTCAATGTTTGAGTAAGGCATCGTCACAAAATCATATCACCCTGCTTATATCACGAAGAAATCCCCACAAACAAATTTATTCCGTCTTCTGAACTTCTGAACACGCTCAGCTAAAAACAATTTTCGGAGGAACTAAAGAATGAGAGAGGAGGTTTGTTAGAACGTTTGTCTCAGTTGTTCTCAGACCGTTCTAGGACGGTTCTGCTCATGCGCTTGTACTTAACTCTGTTACGAAAACACAGCTGCGCATGAGCAGAACGGTTCTAGCACCGTTCTAAAGAAAACTAAAACGAGCCTTTGGTTCTTCTCAGAACTGTTCTAGAACGGTTCTGCTCATGCGCGTTTGCTTAATTTTGTCACGAAAACACAGCTGCGCATGAGCAGAACGGTTCTAGCACCGTTCTGAAGAAAACTAAAACGACCCTAATATGAAGCGGTTTATCCGTAGAGAAAACACCAAGAAACGTAATGAAATTCAAATAAAATGTACACATTGGTATACATCTCGAATGTCAATTTTCAAATGGGCCAATGGGATACGTTGAGCAGCAGGTTGATCTATGATTAAATTGTCCCAATTCTTTCAGATAATTGATCGGACCGTGGTCTACGTAGTCTTATTTTAAGAAGCTTTCAATGTCGTTCAGAACTCGGTTTAGCTCGTTGTGGTTAGCATAGTCAGACCTGCCGATGAGCGTAGCCTTCACTCCAGATTACCTTTTCTGTTACAAGTTACAAGACAAAACGCTCTCGATACGTCTCGATGCCGTATCTATGTCTCCTATTAAGTATCTATTGTAAAAAGCCAGTCAGTAGGTTTGTTCGCGTTCAGTAAATAAACAGTCCGAAACGCAAGAATTCAGATGACCATGAATTACTGATAGGCGATTTTTACGGACTAATCAGACACATCAAAGTAGCGCCTGCGTGGTTGCGATTCATCCTGATTGGGCACAGCTGATTGAGATTACTGTATTATAGTAAGGAAGGATCATCTCTTTGAATGAAACTATCATTTTCATGGTAACTAATTTGGAAAAAAATATATATTAGTTCAATTCAATGAAATGATCCTTCCTCAATATATGCACTAATCTCACAAATGAAATCAGCTGTGTCCAATCAGAATGAATCACAACCACGCAGGCGCTACTTTGCTGTTTCTGATTGATCCTATTACTAATTCATGGTCATCTGAATTCTTGCGTCCGAAACGGTCAGAAACATGCGCAGTTTCACAGAACTGTATGATTTTTTTGGGTTCTGTGGACTTGTGCATGCTTCTGACGGTTTCGGATTGTTTATTTTCTGAACGCGAACAATCCTTGTTAGTACTGTCAAAGGTCACAGCAAAGAGGAAATCTATGGTCACAGATACTACTGTTCTGAGAAATGATGTTGACAGATCATATGATAATAGTTTTGTTTATGTGGTTGCTGCTTTGTAAAATAATTGTAAACGTAAAATAAAAAATAAAATAATTGGATGTTGTGTCTTGTGTCGTGATAATCGTGATATGGTCGTGGTCGTGATTTTCAATGTGAGATTGCCAGGAAGGATATGTCGTCGTCGAATCGTTTTCGATGGTTTAAGTGCGAATATGAACCAACAAGAACACAGGACGATATTAGTCTGGAATGGACTCGATATTAGTATTTGATTGCTCTCGAGAGTTTTGCTGTTCGAGCAGGTATGAGAAAATCTACTAGGTGAGTCGATTTTCAACTTTGTGTATGTTGTGTACCTATTTATTGTCTGCTAATTTTGTATCTACCCGCTGGGGCCTTATTTTCGAATTGAAGGAAGGGGGACGTTCTATCATTCCCCTCATGTTTCTCTCCGTCTCTCGTGATCCATGGAGATAATCACCCCACAGTTCTCTCAGTAAACTCCACCTCTATTAGTTTCCATAACCTATTCCAATTCATATTCATTCTGTGACAAATTTTTATCAGGATATTCGTCTCTGAAACAATCTGGCATCACTGTCTTGTTTTGACGTTAGTGAATGACGAATTGTGGATTCCCTGGGATTCCGCAGATTTCACTTCCTTCCCAGTGGCGTACTCGAATTTCGAAGCATTTTATGTTCAATTATCAAAATGAAATTTTTCGTTAATGTGAAGACTTTGGAAAAATCAAATATTTCAGTAATTTTTGTTAGACTCTCTCATATATATGTCTTGAATATATGCACTCATTTTAAAATCAGCCTGTATGTGTAGTGAGGACAAATCAGATGATTTGCCCCAAAATGTCACTGCGTTTGAAAATTTTCCTATCAGAGAGCCTAAAAGAAAAATTCATTTGCTTGTCAGTGACATGTTGTTTTGAAATAAATTGTTCTTGGTAGTTATTGAAAAAATATCACCAATTGAGGTGAAGAAGACAAAGATATAAGAAACTGAATAGTTGATAATCAAACAATGATCAAACTATTTGATACCTTAGGGGGTTCAAAATCTATACAGGGTGTCCCAGAATATGTAGGCAATCTCTTGGATTCAGATAGAACCTGAAAAAATAATATGACAAGTTCATATAAAATTTTCTGCTGCAGGCCCTCCCGACGGAGATATGAGCCCCTGAATGACGCCACTGGAAATCGGTTTTTCTTGAATAACTTTCGAAGCGATAAACATAATCTAATGAAAATTTGATATGACGGACACTAGTAGAGACCCCTCGAAATAGCCTCATTGAAATATCACTAGCTTTCTTACTTTATCAGGGGTGGACTAAGTCAAATTTTCAATCCTCAAATTTTTTACATCCTGTATGATAAATGCCTCAAAAAAATCTAATTCGAGTAGCTTGAATATTAAACTAAAAAAAGGTACTCTTGTTCATTATCGATAAATTGAAACGTTTTCAAGATAAACAATAATAAACAATCTGATGTTATACAGGGTGTTCCTGAAATGTCTGTACAAAATGATAACACAGACTACTGAGACCAAATTAAGGTGAATGAACAAAACTTACCTCCATACCAAAATGTGCCCGCCATTTTGGAGTGTAATAATAAATCTTATTAGGTACTCACCAAGTTAACTACACTTTTCCGCCCAAAACGAGTATTAAACCCAGGGGTAGGTATATTATAATGATGTATAATATATCAATTATTATTATTATTACAATGAATAATGAATTCCAAACCACAAATAAAGCCGTAACATAAATTTGAAATAGATCCAACGGGGAACTGGAACGCCTTACGCAAACAGCAACGACATGAATTGAAGATTGAAGCTTCACACGTCATCACGTCAACGTCATCCACAGTTCACAGATCAAAAAAACAATACTGAACATGACGGACCGAAAATGTGTATACTTACTTCTGTTCAACACATGAGAGTAAGAAGAAAACATATACATTGTGTGCAGAAACACTCCGCCAGTTCTTTCCAATGGAATTCGCTATAATCAGACTGAATGTTCTGATTTGTCAGATATAGGACAGGACGTAAGACAATATGCACATTGTGATGTATTTAACATCTGCTACCTATCAGATGTTTGGCAACGCCGCAATAGTCAGTATATTTTTGGTACGATCGAACACATGTCGCGTTCCCTCTGAAAGGATTGTAAACAATTGTTTAAGTGGTATCAATAAATAATCTACAGTGAAGAACTAACGAGTATTCTATTTAAATGTTTCTGATCATATCTAAAACATTATATGGTGGCAGCGGAAAAGTGCACTAGGTTATTTGAAATACGCGTGAAACCTCACCGGCAATTCGGACAGCGAAAAAACCGGCTACTGGTTGTAAAAACGTGTGGACACCCACAGTTGTTGTTTTTGTTGTGCTCGGAGAAATTGGCGGAATAATAAGTGTGTTGATATCGTACATATAGAAAGAACTCGTTACTTTCCCGAAAAGTAAAAATTCCATTGTGAATGTTGAACAGTGAGAAGCAAATTAAACTGAACACCATATAGTTGATAATTTGCGAGTCTGTTAATAGACTGTGTGAAAAGATCTCGACTCGGGTTCTGACAAAATGGCAGAACAATCTAGAACACCTGAGGAATTTACCTTCCGGGGTGAGATTGCGTCAAATTGGCGCTTATGGAAGCAACAATTCGAAGTCTATCTGATGGCGAGTGGAAAAAGCGCCAAAGCGGATGAAGTCAAAATTGCTATTTTATTAAATTTGTTGGGAGCTGAAGGTATTCAAATATATAACACCTTTGAATATTCAGAAACTGAAGACAAAACTAAACTGAACGTGGTCATGGGAAAATTTGATCAATACTGTAACCCTATCGGAAACTTGGTGTTCGAGCACTATAAGTTTTTTAAAAGAGACCAACTTCCTGGAGAATCGGTCGATCAGTTTATTACTGCCTCAAGATATTTATCGTCAACTTGTGACTTCGAGGAAAAAGATGTACTAATAAGAGACCGAATTGTGTTAGGAGTGCGTGATTCCCGAATACAGGAGAAACTCTTACAAAATCCTGATCTCGGACTGAACGATGCTATCTCTATATGCCGCGCTATGGAAAATAGCATGGTGACTCAAAAGGAAATTTCAAAAGACTCAGTTAACGTGAGTGTGGTGAACAAGCAGTTTTCTAGAAACATGTGTGTGAGTGGTACTAGTGGTAGCCGAGGAGAAAGCAGTAGGCCAACCGCCCAAGCTTCATATGCGGGGTACTCCAGACAGGGAAATGTTTTGGAACGAAATAGCAACCACAATGATAGGTCAACAGGTTCGGCTTCAGGAACATCTGGTAATGTAAACAAAAGATGTAACTGCTGTGATACATTTCATCAAAGCGGTAAGTGTCTTGCATTTAATAGACATTGTAGTTTGTGTCAAAGAAAGGGACATTACCGTAAATGTTGCCCTAATCATAACTCGAGAGTGCATGAAATTATGCAAGAATCTATTGACGATGAACTTTTGGACAATGAATCATTACATTATAAGTGTTGCTCTAATCATAACTCGAGAGTGCATGAAATTATGCAAGAATCTATTGACGATGAACTTTTGGACAATGAATCGAATGATTCTAACTTAATAGTGTGGTCGATTACGAATAAAACTGACATTAACTCTATCGAGTGGTTTGAGAAAATTAATTTCAGTGGTCGTGTTCTGAAACTGAAAATTGACACTGGAAGCCAAGTGAACATTTTAAATTTTAGTGATTTCAAAGAGTTAAACATAAATGATAAGGCATTAGAACCGGCTAAATCAGTGCTATCGTCTTATTCGGGCCATGACATTGGCGTAATTGGACAATTATATTTGAACTGTATCTACAGATCAAAAATTGCAAAATTCCTGTTTTACGTGTTGAATTCTGATAAACAATGCTCGATTTTGGGACTCGATGCGGTACAAAAACTGAAAATACTTTCTGTGCCTGAAGACGTGCGCGATGTAAATACGATTGATAAAAGTGAATTACGACATATACTGAAATCACATGAATCTGTTTTTACTGGCACTGGCAAACTTAATCGACAGTATGAAATAGCATTAAGTGATAACGCGAATCCTTGCATTAGCGCGCCGCGTAAAATTCCGCTGGCCTTGAAATCAAAGGTCAAAGAAAAACTCGATCAAATGGTGTTAGAAAAAATAATCATACCAGTCAATGAGCCCACTGATTGGGTACACCCCATAGTGGTCGTCCCTAAACCTAATGGGGACATACGCATCTGTATGGACCCTCGTACCCTCAATAAATATATTAAACGTGAAAGGTTTCAGATACCTACACAGGAAATGTTGTTTTCTCAGTTATCTGGCTCAAAGTATTTTACTCTTCTGGATGCTTCCCAAGCATTCCTACAGATCCCTCTGAGTCATAAAAGTTCCTTGTTGTGTACCATGACAACATGTTTTGGGAGATATCGGTACTTAAGATTGCCTTATGGTATTTCATCAGCTCCGGAAATATTCCAGAAATATATATATGAACTTTTGGGTGATGTTGAAGGCGTTATCATGTACATAGACGATATCCTAGTTTTCGGACGAACTCTCGAAGAACACAATTTCAATTTAAATATTGTTCTAGACAAAATACAACAAAGTGGTTTGACTTTAAATACTGAAAAATCAAAATTTTGTGTACAAAACATTCAATTTCTCGGACATGTAATTAGTGAGCAAGGTATTTCCGTGGACAAAAAAAAGACACAAGCAATTCAAGACATGAATCCTCCAAGAAATAAAAAATTACTGCAGAGATTTCTAGGAATGATAACCTATTTGTCAAAATTTTTGCCTAATCTGTCACAAGAAACAACTCGAATCAGGAAACTATTGAGTAATAAAGTTGAGTGGTCTTGGACTGAAAATGAGAACCAGTGCTCCGGAAATCTTAAAAAACTAGTAACATCAGCTACAACGTTGTCATATTTTGATACATCGAAAGAAACAATCCTATCAGTGGATGCGAGTCCATATGGTCTTGGAGCCTGTATTTTTCAAGATAACAAACCAGTGGAATTTGCATCAGTGTCATTAACTGAAACACAAAAACGCTATAACCATATTGAGAGGGAGTTATTAGCTGTGGTATTCGGATGTGAAAGATTTCATTACTACCTATTTGGACAATCTTTCAAAATAGAATCTGATCATCGACCATTAATCGGTTTGTTAAAAAAACCACTAGACGAGTTGTCCCCCCGTATACAGCGTCTCACATTGAGACTTCTGAGATATCAATTCACATTAGTATATGTTCCAGGCAAAAATATGTATGTATCAGATACATTGAGTCGAGATCCGATTGCAGATGTTATTGATACTGAATATCTAGAAAATAATCTCAAAGTGTACTCCATCCTAGCCACATCAAGAGAAAATGAAAAAAGATTACAAAAAGCCATATCTGAAGACGAAACTTTACAAAAACTGAAATTCTATGTAACGAAGGGTTGGCCTGAACATAAAGGTGAACTGACAGGCGAGATAAAGAAATTTTGGTCTATCCGAAATGATATTTTTCTCCACCACGACATACTGTTTTTCAAAAAAAGAGTGATCATTCCAGACTCTCTCAAAGACGAATTATTGAACGTCATTCATCAATCTCATCAGGGTATCGTGTCTTGTAAAAAACGTGCCCAAGATTCAATATACTATCCTGGACTGTCAGGAGATATCGAGAGATTGGTGTCCAAATGCAATATTTGTCAAAAATATGCAAAAACAAATCAAAGGCAACCATTAACACCTCATGAGATCCCAGAATACCCTTGGTTGAAAGTCGGCATTGACTTTATGTCATTGGGTAATACAAATTTTCTGGTTCTAGTAGATTATTATTGTAAATTTGCAGTAGTCAACGCCTTGACGAATAAAACAGCGACAACCGTTATCTCTACACTCAAAAATATTTTTGCAACACATGGATTACCGCTTGAAATTTTCTCCGACAATGGCCCACCGTTTAATGCATATGAATTCAAACTATTTGCACAAAAATATAATATTCAGCTGTCTACTTCAAGTCCATACTATCCCCGTTCCAATGGAATGGTGGAAAGAATGATACAGACAGTGAAAAATCTGTTGAAAAAATCGCTTCAAGACAAGCAAGACCCGTTTTTAGCGATATTGAATTACAACACAACCCCAAAGCAGGATTTGCCATGTCCAAGTGATCTTCTAATGGGAAGAAAGTTGAGGTCCACACTTCCAGTGTCAAAGGAAGTCTTGAAACCAAACTTTCCACTGGAAGGAGTGAAGGATAATTTATGCACCAGGCAAAATATACAGAAAAAATATTATGATGTGGGAACTAAGCAACTGCCAGAGTTTTCTGCAAATCAACCTGTATTTCTACAGAAGAATGTTCGTGAATGGGAACCTGGTATTGTTGTTAATAAATCCGGGCCTAATGATTACAACGTACTTCTTAACGGTATAGAATATCGAGGAAATAGACAATCCCTTAGGCCTTTATTGTCGTCTACGGAACATTCCCAAGAAAATACTGTTTTGGAGTCAGATCATATATCAGAGTCCCCACCAGGAACCGATGGAAATAGAGAAGGAAGCTCAATTATTCCGGCAGCAAGGGAATCCACTGGAGAGGCGAATTATCCCGAAGCAGCCACGGCTAGTTCAAACTCGGATACTGGTCATTATCAGACAAGAAGTGGTAGAACTGTGAAACCCCCTCAGAGATTGGATTCTCATTTATAAATATTATTATTATTAATATTTTTGGAATTATAATCAATAATTATTCATTTTCTTTTTGCTTTGTATTCGACAATTATTTATTTATTTTTGAAAGGGGCGTGTGATGTATTTAACATCTGCTACCTATCAGATGTTTGGCAACGCCGCAATAGTCAGTATATTTTTGGTACGATCGAACACATGTCGCGTTCCCTCTGAAAGGATTGTAAACAATTGTTTGAGTGGTATCAATAAATAATCTACAGTGAAGAACTAACGAGTATTCTTTTTTTTTTTTATCGCTTGAAGCGCACGAAAGGGAATCCCTATAATGTATTGTGTTTGTAATGTGTTTCTGATCATATCTAAAACATTATACCTACACATAATATCGTTTTTATATCCTTCAAAATCTTAATCCTATAAAGATTGAATAAACATTAGTCAGGATAAAAATATGCCAACATTGCCAGATTTACCTCTATTTCGCCACATTGGTCTTAAAAATCACGTGATTCATTTCGACCTATCATCAATCACATTTGGCAATCTCTTATCATTATTATTATCGAAAAATATGATGAATATAGAGTGAATAATGGATATAGAATAAATAAAGACTGAAAATGGACGTCCTGAGAACGTACGCTCTGTACGTCCCGAAGACGTACGTGATGGTACGTTCTGAGGACGTCCATAATAGGTTCCAGGACGTACGGACTCGAATGAGACGTAATATGTACGTCCTCGGGACGTCGTGTGCTATCTGGGAAAAAATCACAATATTTCAAATCTGTCACAAACATTTGCATTTGAATTTTATATCTTTTTCAAAGTTACCTTATCATTCTCCTTAATCAAACATGAACTTTTCAAATGTAAATATTCATCAATGTCAGTAAATTTATTTGTAAATAACAAATATGGGCACTTCACTTCCAGGCACCCTCCCAAACAGCACTCACAAAAAACTAGTCTATCAGGAGATGCACCAAGGCAAGGCCAATGCTTGCTAATCATGAACCCAACTTCGTTGACCAAAAATGAATTATGATTTTCAGTCATTTGCCTCTGATACTCTTCAACAGCTTTATGTTCATGATTCATTCCCCACAAAGTAGCTTTTATTACAAAACGAAGTTTTTGTTGGATAACAAATAGATTTGATCAGGGACAATGAAGGATTGATTTTGTTTGTTCCACAAACAGCTCTAAATTTTGATGCTGTGATCCTACCAGCCCTTTGAATATAACCATTTTGGTTCTCAGATTGACTTCTAGTGGATTCTTCAATGTCCATAATTTGTTCTTCAGTTGATGATACATTCATTGTCTTGGATATTTTCAAGAGTTCCGGGTAGGTTTTATTTGTATGACTTTCATCGAAAATGTCTAGCACAGATGGTAGAATTTTGTTTCTTTGTGCTGCAATACCACTAGCAAATGGTTCCACTATTCGCATTATAGCAACATTTCGTCCCAACTCCTCCATTTTCTTCAGAATTTCTTGTACTGAGAAAAGTTTTGGTTTAACATTTTTATGTTGACCAGCTGAAGGTTTTCTCCAATCCACTTCAATGATTGGTTCAAGAAGCACTTGTGAAGAGGATGATGGCATTGTCCAACTACTCAGTATGTCTGCGCATCATACTTCACTCTTCCTTCTATTTGCATATTCAACTGCAAATAAAAGTGCACCCACATGACTGCAAACTTCGCTGTGTCTAGCCATGCATGTGCAATGTGCTGTTGACACACTCCCATCATTGGCCACAATGCACCAAACATTCAATGGTTTTTTATTTCCTCTCTGAGAATGCTTCACCTAGAGAAATAGCTTCATCAACAAATGTCTATAGAAATGAATACAATAATATCATATCAAGTGTTTTGTGAATAAATATTGAAGGTGGCAATATGATGGTTATTTCAAAAAAATATTGAGATATTTCAACATTATTGAAGATCGCAAAGAACTCTTGACTATACATTTGTATCAGTTCATAAAGTTGTCTTACCTTTCCCACTAAAATGTAGAAATTATTCACCACCTTCGTCCCCACATTCAAAACAAATCCGAACTCAAAATACTTGAAAGACTGCAAGCTTTTGTTGGCCTTCATCTGTTCTTTGCTGTAATAGCTGTGGGTCAGCACTAAATACGATACAATATCTATATTTGTGATGGGTGGAATTCCATGAATTGAACAATCTAGTTCCTGAATGTTTAGTGTGAAAGGATGCACATCATTCACTAACTTTAGCTTCATTTGATATCTGGATCCTAATGTCTTTAAATAATCACTCTGCATCTTGAAACGTCTCAAAACAGCAACAAACACACACAACTCTAGAGAAAATACAATTTTAAATGAATAATCACTACACCCGAAATTCTTTCTTATGACACTTCACGAAATTGTTTGCCCTCAGACGCCATCTTGGGTCACGTGATTTGGAATGCCTAATTTGGTACAGAAACATTCAAAAACGTTAAATAGCAGCTATGGATAAAAAGAAAAGAGGACCCAGAACCTCTCAGAGACAGTATGAGATTATAGTCCAATTTCTGGAGGATTATGATGATTTCTGATATGGAAAAATAACAAGCCAGAATTCAGACAAAAGGAGAAGGTTTTGGGATACATTATGCAAAATTTCAAATGCCTGTGGGAGTGGTGCAGTGAAAACCACAGAGGATTGGAAAGAAGTTATTTTTTTTTAATATAGTTTTTTTCATTGAAACTAGGTGTGATGATGCTATACTGATGATAACTTCCCTCTACAGACACTCACTGAATGGAAAAGCAGTGTTAGAAGACGATCCCGAGATGGTGAGATATTGAAAGATACTGAGAGGAGTTTATTATTTCTCACAGGAGAAGTAGTAGTTAGTGTTGTATTTAGAGATATACTTGAAATATGTATCATCATCAAGTGGCAACCCTGCATAGTTTATGACAAGTGTCCTGTGTCACTCGAGGAGAGGGGTTTGTCAATTGTCAGAAGTGAGGCACTCAAGCATTAGCCATTATTAATTTAACTTGAGAGTTGTAGTTGTACCAATAAATGAATGTCAGTAAATATGAATATTATTTATTAAATATTGATACATATAAGAAATATAACATGGCGCAGTCTAATGGGAATTGATGAACCAAAAAAGTATCCAAGGATGGTAGAGAAGTATAGAGATTGATATTAGAAAAACCAAGTCACATCCGCCACGTTAAGATGGAGTTCAGAGTGCCAGCAACCTTAACGTTTGAAGGGAACCTAGCAGAGAACTTCAAAAAGTTCAAACAAAATTTCGAAATTTACATGATAGCCTCTGGAAAAAGTGCGAAACCTGATGAAGTAAAGGTAGCTACCTTCCAATATGATAGGTGAAGAAGGCGTGGAGGTCTTCAATACATTAAATCTCACAGTTGAAGATAGGAAAACATACACCAAAGTTATAGCTGAATTTGAAACTTACATGAATCCCAGGAAAAATATAGTTTATGAGAGGTTCAAATTTTTTACCAGAAAGCAGGAGGAAGGAGAAGCTTTTGATCATTTTTTGACAGACCTAAAACGACTGTCATCTGCATGTGAATTTGGAGATCAACGAGAGTCGCTTGTACGGGATAGAATAGTTCTTGGAATTAATGATAAAGGTTTACAAGAAAGGCTTATTGGAAAAGAAGATTTAAGTTTAGAAAAAGCAGACATGGAGTGTCGCACAGCTGAAATTACAAAACAACAAGTGAGAAATGTACAAGAAGAACAAGTCCATGCAGTCTCTAAAACCAGGCAGTCCAATTGGGGATTACAGAGAAATGAACAGAAGAAAGACAATGTCGGGAAGGGACCTAACACGTCTGGATATGTTAATTTATGTTTTAGGTGTAGAACACAACATGGGCCACGGCAGTGCAAAGCATTCGGGTAAAAATGCACAAAGTGTGGCATATTGAATCATTTTGCAGTTGCTTGTAGAGTACGAAATGTTAGAGAAGTTACTGAACATGATGAGGATGATGAACAAGACTTAGAGATAAGTACCATTAGTATAATTAATGAAGTTAGGGAGGTTAACAAAATTACAGTGTGGTTTGAGACTATTAAAGTCAATGATAAATTTATTACATTCAAGATTGATACAGGGTCAGAAGTAAACATTTCACCACTTAAAGAGTATAATAAAAATTTTAAAGATTGTGAAATGCTAGAAACAAATGTTACTCTGCAGGCTTATGGAGGTTTCCAGATACAACCTTTAGGTATGGTAAATCTTCCAGTGGAATTTACAGGTAGAGAATTTGAGTTGGAATTTTGTGTTGCTAATGTAGAATCATCCTCTATATTGGGATTAGTGGCTTGTGAAAAGCTAGGTATTATAAAGCGTGTAAACACTATTGAACCCTCTCATGATTACATACTAAAGGATAGGGAGACAGAAAAAAAAAATTTATTAAAAAATATATAGAAAATTTTAAAGGCCTTGGTAAATTTGGGGTAGAGTGTGAAATCAAGGTAAAGAAGGAAAGTAATCCTATTGCAAGACCTGCTCTTAGGGTACCATTGAGCCTCCAAGCGAAACTCAAAAGCAAATTGGATGAACTTGAGAAAATAAATATTATCTGTCCTGTTAAAAATCCTGGAGAATGGGTAAGTAATCTAGTTATCATTAAGAAAAATGATGGAAGTCTCAGATTGTGTCTTGACCCTCAAGCCTTAAATAAAGCTATTTTAAGAAGCTATTATGCAATCCCAACCTTGGATGACATATCATCTAAACTGTCAGGTAAAAATTTCTTTACAGTTCTGGATTTAAAGGATGGATATTATCAGTGTAAATTAGATGAAAAGTCAAGTCAATTGTGTACGTTCAGTAGCCCATTTGGGTGTTATAGATTCTTGCGCATGCCCTTTGGAATCTCCATAGCCCCAGAATTTTTTCAAAAAGTTATTGAGGAGAGCTTTGGAGATATTGAAGGGTTATGTCTTTACTTTGATGATATTTTGATTGCTGCGGACACAGAAGCTACACATGATCAAATCTTGAAGTTAGTGATGCAGAGGGCTAAGTCTATAAATGTCAAGTTTAATCCAAATAATATTCAGTATAAAATGAATTGTGTTAAGTATCTGGGTCACATATTTAGTGGTGAAGGTATAACACCTGATTGTGAGCGAGTTAGAGCAATAAGTCATTTAGAAAGTCCTAAAACTGTCAAAGAGCTTCAAAGTATTTTGGGCATGGTCAATTACTTGCATAGGTTCATACCAAATTTTTCAGAATTGACAAGTCCTGTAAGAGAATTATTAAAGAAGAAAAGTCACTTCCAGTGGCTTCCATGTCATGAAAAGGTCTTTGAAAAAATTAAAAGCACTTTAAGTTCCAGACCTGTACTAGGTAATTTTGACCCTGACAAAGAAATTGTTATTGAAACTGATGCATCTCAAAATGGGTTGGGTTGCACATTGCTTCAGCAAAATAAGCCAATATACTATGCATCACGAAGTTTAACAGACACTGAAAAGTCTTTTTCACAAATAGAAAAAGAGTTTTTGGGAGTTGTATTTGCCACTCAGAAATTTCATTATTTCATTTATGGGAAACCTGTAACCATAATTACAGATCACAAACCACTTTTGGGAATTATGAACAAAAATATCCTGCAAATTTCATCAGCACGATTACAACGAATGAAACTTAAACTTTTCAAGTATAACATCAACTTACAATATCGACCAGGCAAGACTTTATATATTTCAGATTTGTTGTCTAGGTCATTTATTAAAGAAGTAGTGGACGATGACCCTGAGTTGGTTGATATCATTCATTCAATTGAAAAGCATCTGTCAATTAGTCCCAACAAAAGGGAAGAGTTTCAGAAAGAAATTATGAATGATCCAGAATTAAGACAAGTAATGAATTATGTAGAAGATGGGTGGCCCAAAGTTGTTAAATCCATTCCATATTTTGTGAGGCCATATTGGCCTCATAAAGGAGAGATAGCCTTTGTGAATGGTTTGCTGTTTTTAAATGATCGTTTAGTTGTACCCAAATCTTTAGTAAATAAAATGCTTCAGTTACTTCACGAGAATCACATGGGTATAACCAAGACTAGGTTGAGGGCAAAAGCAAATTTATTCTGGCCAAAAATGGCCATTGAGATTGAAGATTTCATAAAAAAATGTAAAGTTTGTGAAAAGTACCGATGCAATAATATAAAAGAACCAATGATTCCTCACTCTATACCTGGGAGGCCATTTCAGAAAATTGCTAGTGATATATTAGAGTATGGTAGAAAATCATACATAGTGGTTATAGATTATTTCTCACGTTGGCTAGAGGTTTTGCCAGTAACAAATAAAACATTAGAAAGCATTATTGAAGTTTTGAAAGTATTGTTTGCAACTCATGGTATACCTGAAGAATTTATTTCTGATAATATGCCTTATAGTTCACATGATTTTAAACAATTTCCAAAGGATTGGGGATTTTGTTTGATTACAAGCAGCCCATATTATCCAAAGGCTAATGGGTTGGCAGAGAAGGCAGTGGCAATAGCAAAAAGTTTTTTAAGAAAAACAACTGACCTATCTTTGAGACTACTGGAATATCGAAATACTCCTGTCACTGGTCTAGAGTTCTCCCCAGCCCAACTGTTGATGAATGAAATGTTGAATTCAAAATGACCTATGTCTAGCAAAACCTTGGTGCCCAATAATGGTGATATCAATTATAAAAACATTCAAAGAAAAATAAAAAACAAAAGAAATCTTGATAAAGCATATTATGATAGAAGTGCCAAACAGAGAGACAGTTTTTCAGAAGGGGAAAATATTGTACTGAATAGAAATAAGGAGTGGGTCCCTGCAAGAATTGAGAAAAAGTTAGATGTTCCACGATCATATATAGTTAGGGATGAGCAGAATCATATTTATAGAAGGAATAGTAGCCAGTTGAGAAAATCTGTAAATGAGCCTAATTTTTTTAATTACGATATAGGTGAAGCAGGTGATAGTTATAGAAGAAATAGTAGCCATTTAGGAACATCTGTGAACGAAAATACTGATTTAGGTGATGTATCAAATGTGCCTGTAGTTCCTGTAGATTCAGGTGATAGGGTTGAAGAAAGAGAATGTACCATAAAGATAGAGCCTAGGAAGCGAATTAGGAATGCACCTATTAGATTTAAGGATTATGTTTTATCTTAGTTATTAAATTTGAGGATTATGTTTTATCTTAGTTAGAAAAAAGGGGAGATGTTGTATTTAGAGATATACTTGAAATATGTATCATCATCAAGTGGCAACCCTGCCTAGTTTATGACAAGTGTCCTGTGTCACTCGAGGAGGGGGGTTTGTCAATTGTCAGAAGTGAGGCACTCAAGCATTAGCCATTATTAATTTAACTTCAGAGTTGTAGTTGTACCAATAAATGAATGTCAGTAAATATGAATACTATTTATTAAATATTGATACATATAAGAAATATAACAGTTAGAGGATTAGTAGACACAAATGAGCAAGAAGTTGCACAGTTGGAAAACATTGCCACACTAGAACACATAGAAATTGTGTATACAGATAACCCAGAAGATGAAAATCTTGATTATGTTGAAGATCAAGTTCCAAGGGAAAGTCAGCATCAAGAATCTGTTGATCACAAATTGAATGGGGATGCTTCTACTACTGGCCTCTCGGCTGGCCCAGTATTCAGCAAGTACTTGACTATCTTTCTTCAATCAGTTTTTCAACCAGGTATATTATGCTGCTACAGAATTGAAAAAAAAAGAAAACATATAAAACTAAATCTTCAATGGCTGTTCAATATGAAAAATCTGTGGGATCGAACAAAGAAGGTCTAGTGGCAATTGCTATTGCTTTGAATGAGATAGCAGCAGTACTAGGTTCAGGCCTAAAAAAACTTGCAGATGAAATGGGATAAAATAAATAGTGCCTGGAAGAATGCACATTATTTTGTTATTAGTATAGGCATCTCTGTTATACTAGTCATTCTTGAGTCATTCATTTTTATTTTCAATGTTTTTTTTTTCAAGAATATATTTTCAGTTATTTTTCAAAACCAGTTATGTTTTTTCATAAATTTGGGAACATGACAATAAACTCACAATTCATTATCGCTTTTTGTCATTCATCTAGGATGTAGAAATATCAGAACAACTCCTGATCAATATGAAGGATTCCTAAATTTTATTGAGGAAGAAAACAAGATCATTTTGTTTGAGGATAATGATGAAACTAAAAAGTTATGTGCTGAACTGGGAGTTCAACTAAACAATATTGGTCCAAATAAATCAATTGCCCAATGGGAGAAGGTGAAGACATTATTAGAATTTCTGTTGAAAAAAATCAAAATCTAATTTAGATACATCATAATTTTTTTGCTTTATTATAGGTTTTTCATGACTGGATGAACAATGCTGAAAAATAGCTATGCTATTATATGTAAGTCTGAAAAAAACTAGAGGAGGATCTGTTTGGTTGGAGATATTGACAGATCTTGAACAGCGTCTTCTTCAAATTATCAGTTTGATAGTTATATTATTTTGGATATATTGGAGTTAGGGTTTACAAATGAGAGTACCAGTAGCATTAAGAATGTAAAGTAAACTACTCAACACTAATTTCGTCGCACACCAAAATGTCGCCCCTGTTATAATGTGAATAACTTTTTTCAGTTTAGAACAATTTGAATTTGGTTTACACTGTTCGATAGCCCAGTCCTTCAGCTATAATCTCGTTCTTCATTGAAACATAAGGGTATTCACATAGAATCTCTACATGGTGTTTTCCGACACTGTGCGAAATTTCGGAATATTCAAAAGGCTCTCAAATGGTGAAAAAAATGTTTTTCTTGACTTCGACAACAGAGGCATGAAGATGATCTCATTACCTCGAGATATTTCGCGAATCAACTTCCTATCTCTCTTATTTACAGAGTGATCTCAAAAAATCAACTTTTTGGTTTTGCAGCCATAACTTTTTTCCACGTCAACCGATTTTGGAAATCTTAGGCTCATTTTGAAGATAAAACTTCAGATGGAGAGATCTGAATATCAGAATTGACTCAAGATGGCTATCAAAGATCTAGAGCTTTCTTGAAAGTGACCCAAATCTGGAACGCCCTTCGAATCTTGGTTGGGAGGAGAATTGAATGAAAATCAACTTGTTCTCGGAAAAACAATTCATTCTGGATGCGTCCATATTTTCCTACCTCTCAGTAGTCAAGAATTGTGCGTGAGAAAACAATTGAAACATGTTCTTGCAAAAACATTAGATCATTTCTTCTCTGTAATGCATGGCCCGCCGTAACCAACGTTACATGAATCAGAATGAGTGACTGACAAACCCGAACAGCTGAGGCTCATCATAAATGGTGTACCAACAAGAGCAACGGATTTTGATTTTTTCAATAAAGTGATTTTTTTAACAGTTGTCACGTACATAACATGCGATTTGAGAATATGGAGAAGTATTCAAGCAAACAACGTTTATTTATTGTAAAAACGCATTTCAAAAATGGTGAAAGTTTCACGAAAACAGTTT
This sequence comes from Phaedon cochleariae, assembly GCA_918026855.4. Lineage (NCBI taxonomy): Eukaryota > Metazoa > Arthropoda > Insecta > Coleoptera > Chrysomelidae > Phaedon > Phaedon cochleariae. Next base: position 43,669,610 of record OU896711.1, read on the forward strand.
GCCAATTACGTAAAGTTTTCAGTCGCAATAATGCGCCGAACGAATCGACAGTAATGACCAAACAATTCGTGTCGGAGATAAGCCCTTTGAATGTCGATTTGGAGGGAAGATAACCCTTGTTCCCTCATTTGTGGAATCAGTTCCAACTGGTCGGGCGTTAGATGCGGCATCGAAACTATCAAAATCTGTTTATGATTCGAAAACGACGTCTAACCTGACTTGTCAGTCAGATTCTTGTAACGTTGGTTACGGGCCATGCATTACAGAGGAGAAATGGTCTGATGTTTTTGCAAGAACATATTATGTTTCAATTGTATTTTCTCACGCACATTCTTGAGTACTGAGAACGAGGAAAATATGGACGCATCCAGAATGAATTGTTTTTCCGAGAACAAGTTGATTTTCATTCAATTCTCCTCCCAACGGAGATTCGGTGGGCGTTCTAGATTTGGGTCACTTTTAAGAAAACTCTAGATCTTTGATTGTCATCTTGAGTCAATTCTGATATTCAGATCTCTTCATCTAAAGTCTTATTTTCAAAATGAGCCTAAGATTTCCAAAATCGATTGACGTAGAAAAAAGTTATGGCTGCAAAACCAAGAAGTTGATTTTTTGAGATCACTCTGTAAATAAGAGAGATAGGAAGTTGATTCGCGAAATATCTCGAGGTAATGAGATCATCTTCATGCCTCTGTTGTCGAAGTTGAGAAAAAAATGTTTTCACCATTTGAGAGCATTTTGAATATTTCGAAATTTCGCACAGTGTCGGAAAACACCATGTAGAGATTTTATGTGAATACCCTTATGTTTCAATGAAGTACGAGATTATAGCTGAAGGACTGGGCTATCGAACAGTGTGAACCAAATTCAAATTGTTCCAAACTGAAAAAAGTTATTCAAATTATAACAGGGGCGACATTTTAGTGTGCGACGAAATTAGTGTTGAGTAGTTTATATATCAAGAGTTCAGAATAAGGAAACAAATGTTAGATTCAGAACAAGAAAAGCCACGAAACACTTTCAGTCATTATTTGAAAATGTTGACTATTCAGAAGAATTTCATTGTATTGAAAATTTTGTTTCTTCTATAATTGCTTTGAACTTTGAACTTTCATCATCCTGAAAATAAGTATCCATTATTCTTTCTTGCTAATCTACCCTCATTTAGCCAATTCAATTCCCCATGTATTAAACATAAATTATGTAAGATAGCACGAGTGTTTATAATTTTTGCAGCTACTTGAGGTTTATAATGAAGGGTTCTATGTGTCCATTATATTTAGATATCCTACTTGATTTGTCATCATTGCATTTTTTGTATCTTGGCAATATGGTTCAAGTTTCCATGGAGAAGAGTATTAATAAAAAAAAAGAATGTATGTCAGGTTGATTGAAATAAAGGAAGAAATTGTATACTCCCGTCTCGTAAATCGAAGTTATCCACGTCCCTTATAAGGGTGGTCCTTCAGTCAAGCACACGAATTGTACACTATGCCCTAGACAACATCTGGATCTTGCCTTCAGTACCCCATTCAGTCAACTGTCTCCTGTTCAATCAGATTATTGCCTTCTAGTGGTGTTAACCCGCGAGGACGCGCGATGTTAGATAAAATCTAACATTATCAGTTGCACTAAAGAATCTTTTTTTGTTAGTGTAGCGATTTGCCTTATGCTCTAGGAATGCCTCATATACAATCCCCCCACCTATCAAGCGTATTGGAGTGGTTATGGGATATCGCCACGTTCTGTGATTTCGAGGAGTTAGTAGTTAGTATCAATCTAACACGCGAGCTGTCACGTTGGTGTTTTTGTTAGAAAGAATCTAACTACGCGAGTTCCCGCATGTGCTTTTTATGTGTTATATTCCGGAGATTTCAATTCATTCTGATTATTTAGAGGTGAGTTTATAGGTGTTGGTGGGCATTTCAATTCTCAAAATATCACTCTACTTATAGATGGATCCTAAAACGGAACAGCGGTTACTAAATTGGTTCGAGGAGATATCAGATGACGAGCAAATCGCTGCCAGATCTGATTCTGATATAGATGATGCCTGCTCTGAGCATAGTGAGCATCCAACTGATACTGAACAATCCGGCAATGAGGAAATGCAGTCATCAGTTCTGGTAGCTTCTGCTGTAGAGGATGTCTCTATGGAATCTGAGTGCATAAGTGGTACCATCAGGCAATCTTGCGATAATGATGTTATAGCTGCAACTTCTGCAAATATACCTATATTAGGTTTCCCTCAATGGACTGGAAAATATGGCACAGTATGGCTCAGAAATAAGCCCAATATTCCTGCAACAAAAACTCGTGCCCAAAATATCATATCGAAGCTTCCTGGTGTGAAAACTGTAGCTAAAAATGCTAAAGAAGTTATCGATTGTTGGAAATTATTCTTTCCTGATGAAGTAATTGCAGAAATTGTAACATATACAAACCAAAAGTTGGATCTACTGCGACCTTCGTATACTCGACCACGAGATTGCCTACAGACGGATTTTGAAGAAATTTCTGCTTTCATAGGACTGCTTTACATGGCCGGCATCAAGAAAGGCCAACACCTCAACACAGATGAGCAATGGACCACAGATGGTACTGCACCAGATTATTTCCTAGCCACAATGTCCCGAAGACGATTTCATTTACTTCTACAAGCAATACGATTTGATGATATTCAGACGAGGGCTGCAAGATCCGAAATAGATAACCTTGCACCGATAAGGTCACTGTTCGACCACTTTGTCCAACGTTGCTCACAATGTTACACACCTGGGGAGTATGTTACCATTGATGAAATGCTAGAAGCCTTTCGGGGACGTTGCCGTTTCCGGCAGTATATTGCCAACAAGCCAGCTAAGTACGGAATAAAAATATATGCTCTTGTCGATTCCAGGACCTTTTACTTCCATAATTTGGAAATTTACGCTGGGAAACAACCGGATGGTCCTTACAAGATTCCAAACGATGCTGGGAATGTTGTCAAACGTCTAGTGAAAACCATAATAAATCCGGACGCAACGTTACAGCAGATAATTATTTCACATCTGTTCAACTTGCTAATGATTTGTTTACCAAACACAAGTTGACACTTGTGGGTACATTACGCAAAAATAAGCCGCAAATTCCACCACGGCTTCTTGAAGTGACTTATACACAGTAGTATGTTTGCTTTTGGTATTGACCCTAATCGTACTATGCTAGTTTCTTTTGTTCCTAAAAAAAACAAAAATGTGCTTATGATCTCAACATTACACGATGATGATGCGATTGATCCCAACTCGTCACAAAATAAGCCTGAGATCATTATGTTTTGTAACATCACCAAAGGAGGAGTAGATGTCGTTGATAGAATGAAATCTGAATATTCTGTGAGCCGAGTGAGCAATCGTTGGCCATTCACTATTTTCAATAGCATGCTGAACATTGCAACTGTGAATTCCCAGATTATTTACAAAAGTAATACAGGTGTTATAACAAGTCGAAGGAACTACATCACTATTTTGTCGAAACAGCTCACTAGATCTCACCTTCTACGGCGTGGTTCTCTAACAACTTTGTCATTCACTCTTCGACAAAAAATATGTTCTATCACAAACACGGATCTCAAAAACAATAATGCAGAACCTACAATACCTGGAACTTCTAGAAATAAACCAAGATGTGGATACTGTCCAGTAAGAAAGATTCGATTCACACAACATAGATGCAGTAGATGTCAGAATCCAATTTGCAAGGAACATACAACCATAACTACTTTTATATGTTATAAATGTGAAGAAAAACAGTGTGATGCTGATGATTAATCTTGTGGAAAAACTGCATGTTTTCCAGTTATTTATGTTTCACTTTATTTGTTAAAACTTTCTTGAATAAATGAGCGGAATGCGAAAATATTTATCTTGTTGCTTGGTATCTACAGGAGAACTCATTTTAGAAAATATCTATGCGCGCGATCATGCGAAAGAAAAAAATCTATATGCGCGAGCCAGCTGGAGAAAAAAGTTATACGCGCGAGTTCTCACGTTACAAAACAGTCAACTGTCTCCTGTTCAATCAGATTATTGCCTTCTAGTGGTGTTATCAAAAACGGCTGGAGAGGGTAGCCTGAATCTCCGATCAACCAAGAATGAGTGTTTCCACCAATGCAATTCTCTTCCAAATGCCTTTTAACTAAAGATGAAATCCATATTGCAGAATCATGTACTGATCAAGGAAATCTTGCATCCACATTCAACATTTTCAGATTTGAATCCACTATAATTTGAACATTAATGCTGTAGAACCCTTTTCGATTCAAAAAAACAATCCCTGGCATTTCTGGATAATGAAATGGTGGTGCTTGTATAGCAATATGCGTGCAATCAATAGCACCTATGATGCTATGTAAAGCACCTTTTTCCATGAAGTCCTCTTTTACTACTGTCTTTTCCTGCTCAGATGAAGAAAATCTTATGATATATGTAACCCATGTGATTCACAAAAGTGGAAGTAACTTCATTTTTACATCGTGATAACGTTTGCTGAGCCATGGGTGTGGAGTAGTCTTGTCCCACACCTTTTTGGATATCTCCCTTGTGCAAGAAAATGTAGTGCTGCGAATACTTTATGGGGTATCGGAATTGCTATTTGTGGCCGTTGGATATTATTCATGCAAGGTGAAATTTCATTTATCAAATTGAAAACTAATTCTCCTGATAAACGGTATATTCCTCGAAAATTTCCTTCTGGTTGTGTCACGAAGATGTCTTAGATTAATTCTTGTTTCATAGGTACTTGATGAATAATTAATTGTAATAATATGTTACCTATTTCTAGTCAGTGAAATAACCTCTCCTGTTCATCTCGAATTTCTTCAATCATAAAAATGAGCTCTGGATTATAAGCCATAATTTTGTCTTTGATGATGTTATTTAACTGATATCATGAATTGTCTAGTGGGTGATAACTAACAAGGCTCCTTGAAGATTAATCTTCAACTTGACAAGTTGATCTGACCACAATAGTATCATATACAAACAGATATTGTTAACATGTCAAATTGCTTCAATTAGCAATATCTTCAAGCTAACAAGGGTCACGAAAGTACGGCTGTTAGGGTCGTTTGTTCAATCGGGGATAATCCAATGATATCGTTTGAACCAGGTTTAACTATTTTTTTTAAGTTTTCCGATGAAGATTTATGCAATAAACCTAGTTCAACAGTGGTTCAAACTAATCTCAGGAATTTGGTGGATCAAAGAGATAATTGACGGATAGTAACCTATAAATTCTGACATTATGTTTGATGGACATTGTGTATTGTAGAACATTTTGCTATCTGAATATTCAAAATTATTTCAATACTGCTATATAAATAGTTATGAAAGACATAACTGACGATGAAGATTTCTTGGAAATGATTGATATGTTTGCTTCAAGAAGGAGGCCAGTATTCAGGCAACGTCGAAACCATTTGGAAGAATGGACAGACATAATTTAAAAATTTATTTCGGTTGCCAAAGGAAATCACCCGTATGTGTTTAATTTTGCTTGCAGGATCATTTATAGAGTGTCTGAGGCACTAGCAATGCTCTATACTCTATAGGGTTCACATCAAGATGCCAGAAAATGAAGAAGAGAGACGAGTGAAGGCTATTGAATTTTATCAATTGAGCAGATTTTCACAGTGTATTGGTGATCTTGACTGCAAACATGAGAAAATTCAATCACCAGGAGGAGATGAAGCAGACATTTTTCAAAACCCTAGAGGATATATTTCTATTGATGTTCAAGGTGTATGTGATCCTTCATTGAATTTACAAAATGTAGTTTGTCGTTGGCTGGGTTTTAGTCATCATTCCACAATCTTCAGCCATTCAGAATCATCCATTTACTTCGATAATGGAGTACTTGGAAATTATTTGTTAGTTGGTGACAGTAGTTATCCCATAAGGAAATACTGGATATTTTGGTATTTTGGAGTATGGAAACGTCTATTTTTTATCTTAGCATTGGGACTGAGAGTGAAATTGGAAAAAAATGAAGCAATAGTCATTGTCACATTAGTGCTCCACAATATTGCAAATAGCTTGCGTGCACCCATTCCAGATATTGATGGAAACATTTTACAGTTGATTCAGAATGACTTGGACCATAATGACAATGTCATTGCTCAATTGCCATATGATGGCCCAAACCACATACTTAATAATTCAACATGTTTATTGTTGATTCAAAATAATGTTTCTCAAGACTTGTGGAGTTGTAGGAAATATTCAAATATAGTTTGAGTAATAATTATTCAGTGTCTGTCAAATATATCATTGAATGGATTTTTTTTCAATTAGACACCAACATTCCACTTTCTGGTAAACCAAAAATCAACTCATCAGCTTGAAAGGTACTTGGATGAATAATTCAATGTATGAAACAGAGGTAGGTACATAGTGATGATATAAGTGATGAAATATAAGTAGGTATCACTAATGAACAAATATAAAATGGAACATGCAACTTAAGGAATTATAATCAGTCATCTAGTTAAATTTGAAAATTATTTTTCATGTATTTCTATCATATTGGCCCTCTTTAGTTTCC
>OU896711.1:43676691-43710691 GCA_918026855.4 Phaedon cochleariae
GAACTAGTTGATTCATTTTTTTTTTTCTCAAATAAAATGACAATAAAATTTTATGGATATTTTTTATTTGTGGGTTCCTATGTAGACATTTCATCAAATATTCTGATTGAGTATCATGGGAAAATAGTGGAGCAAAAGTTCTTCCCTAGCATTATTAATGTTTTCCAATTCAGGAGGTTCTACCAATATGTCTCCAATGAAATTGATATTTTGCATATCAGGTCATCTGGAGGTTGATCTTCATTTTCACTTATGGCAATGTTATACAGAACAGCACAAGCCACAATGACAGTTGAAGAATTTTCCAATTTCAAACGTAGACACAATGCCAAAACTGGAAATCTTCTTTTCCATATGTCATACTGTCGTTCAACAGGATTTCGTAGATAACGTTACCATACCAGATTCATTATAGACTTGTTGCAATTCATCAACTACTCTAAGTAATGGTGTTATAACATGCATGGTATTGGCATATCCACTGTCCCTAACTAGCAGACTATTTCCAAATTCACCTCCTTGTAGGCGCTGGCGTATATTTGAATTATGATATGTCATATATGCCAATCTTGTTAAACATTTTTCAGGACATTGAATTATATATTGATGGATTTTTTTTGAAAGTTCATTCAATATTTCTTACTTTTAATTCATCATTTTAGGACACGAAACTAATTTTTATCATGATATATAGTAATAATTCAACTATACCTATATCCATATTCAACTATACCTGTATCAATATCAAGTGAATATTCTTTGTAGTTGTGACAAGGAAGAATTCCATATGCCGCAATATAACTGCTGCAGAAATATAAAGTATAATAAAAGCCTGGTTAAGGACTGCAGCTGATCGTCAAGGAGGCCGGCATAGGCGGAAAAATCATGTGAATGATTAGTTTTCTATATTCTGTAACGATACAATCGTTACATTTATAATTAATATCCATTAATGATCATTGTCGTCCCTCTATGTATAATTATTAGAACTTCAACTAACAGAACCGCAGGAACAGATCAACCGCACATTGATCAATTAGTGATCTGTATCATCATAAGTTCCGTTCAGGATAAAATAGTTAGAGGGCGACAGAATCGAATTGAAAACGACAAGACGTTCATGATTTGCATGAGCTCTTCCCTTTCTGAATTTGGCAGCGAAATCAACAGGTTGATTCTCCATTTTGGGATAAATCCCAACTATCTTTATGTTGAATTTCTTACCTTTCTCCGCAAAAATATCAGAGTGGTTTCGTGTTTAATTGAAGATATTAGACAGGTACGTAGTATGATTCCAATTTAATTGCTTTAATTGTTATTGTGCACGCAAATTTTTGACTGCGAAATTTAGCAGCATGGCGGCTTGAGTGAATGTTCACAAATTTTTCAAAGGTTCAATCTTCGATTATCGTTGTAATCATTTTGAATTTTCGATTAATAATGTTAATTGCCTAGGAGGAAGCATTGCTCGAATATCCAGTGGCGTAGCAGATTGATGTGTTCATCGTTTTTTTTTGATTACTACAAATGTTGATCTTTAAGAATTGACTGCGTTTTCGTTTTCACAGCACTTGGTCTTCAAACCCTGTACAAATCCAAGGAATTTACAAATTAATTGTACAGCCAGGAAGTCAGAGTTGATATACTTACACATTTAGTAAGAATTTTACTGGAAACCAGTCTAATCAATTGGTGGCCTGGAAATCATCGATGGAATCAGTTCAGGTGAGTACCGAAAACACATGTTATTTTCTATATGAATAAATTTGAATGTGTGCCTTTCAACTCACCTGATCTGTTTTCAAGATCACCAGGTTTCCAATAAAAGAAAGATCAAAATTTGCTATATTTTCCTGTATAGAAATATCTATCTCAAAATTGTCTATCTGAGATAAATATATATCTTATCTTAACTTATCTCAACTTATCTTTTGCGATCAATCATAGTATTGGACATATTCATTTTCATTATCTTATTGTATCTTTTGCTACTGTGCCATTAAAAATATTCAAGCTTTTTAGTGAATTATATCTTTTATACATTTTGGAAGATTTTGTGAAGACTCATTTGACCAGTTAGTAGTCAAAATCACATCTAGGAATCATATTACATACACTGGGTGATATCTTTTACTTGAAGCCACTGTCAGATCTATTATTTGAGATCATAAGTTGATCTGTTATCTTAGAAATGCATTGAATAATCTTTTATCTGGAAATTCATTGAGTAACTTCTTGTAGCAACCAGATGAATCTTTTCTCTTGAAATATATTCACTTTACTCCAAATATTGGGAATTTAAATATTTGATATCGACTTTATACCTGTTGATTTCAGAATCAATTTCAGATTCTAATTTTCTCTATACTAATTTTTGATTATCCTTTCATGAAATTCAGGAATGAATGACTACCTCACTCAACACGTGTTGATTAAGAATTGTTACATCACCTAGATATAAGACCATCAATTTTAGTTAATCATTCATATAGGTTCAATTTAAAATTAGAGCTGATTAAAAATTGTTAATCCAAGCATTTATTGGGTCACTCATTTAATTTTGGCTTGCATGCTAAAGAGTGATTTTCAGTATCTTGAAAATAATCAGCCTCTATTATCTTTTACATTTCTTTCTTCAACATTGTTTTATTTTACATCAGCATATCATCATATAGGTTTGTCAAACGATAAAGCCAAGTTTTAATTCTATAACAACAAAAGTTTATCAGAAATCTAATATTCTTGATTGTTTTTCATGCTATTAATGACAACTACGACGATCCTGAAACATCCACGTTCCTGAGTTGAGGTCGAACATTTGAAGTCTGGTTGGTGTATGTCAAGCTGACTACATAAAATACCTAAGGAGTCACGATAGATCCAGGTTCCTAGTTTTAGGAAAACTCCAGCAACCAAGGTATTCTCCAAACATAACACCAACAGATTCAGCAGCGACACTATAGAGTTGTTTCTTTTGTTATAGCAGAAAACATGCTAGAATTTGATTTCAAGTTATAATTGTTATCTTGGCTTATCATTTATACTTGACAACATTCATTCATCACATATGAGAACACTCATTATGTTTCAACAAGTTGTATTTCCTAATATTATTCTGTATTTTCCCATGACTCATTTCAATTTATTTTCATAAAATCGTTTCATTTTCACGATGAGTAACCAAAATGCATTACGTTCGACCCTCGTAAGGTACTGATCTATTTCTCATTCTTCACATATATATGGGTCACTTCTGCGACTTCTCTCATCGTCCCAAGGACGATGAGTTTTTCTTGTCAGCGAGGAGAAAAAGAGATTTTTCGGACAAGAAAGCGAGAACGACGCGGTAGGCATTCATTAAGCTTTTACCGCCATTTTCGATCGCATATACGCGTATTCAACAAATCAGAAAGACTTTATCCCGTTAACAACGCTGTTTTCTTTTGAAAAACCTATGGTGCATGTTTGTGAGTGTGAATGAACAACAGAACTTAGTTTAAGACGGCTACTCAGAATCCAGTTTTTTAACTACCCGGAGGGCCCTCCCGACCAGAGACGCTGAGCTCCATCAGCAGTCAGCATTCCAGAATAAGCCGGAAAATTCATCAAGCTACAATCCAAGTAAGTCGCATTCGTGACCTATCTGCCATATTATCGTGAAATCCTATTTCATTGTGTATTATCATTGGTTACCTATCGATGCCAAAAGTTTTATGAAAAATACAGTACATTTTGAAGCAATCCACATCTAGAGCTTCTGAAAAAGAAACATGGTCCTTCGAGCCGGATTTAAGGCCCTTTTGGCATTTTTTGAAATTTTTTCATTGTGAAAATTTTTAGGGGTGAAAATTGGAAATCTTCCAAAACTCGATAGCTTATCGATTTTCTTATTCAGCTGGTCACGTTAGACAGATTTAATTATTCGCTTCGTCAATTTCTTTAAAAAATAGTGATTTTATGTTCAAAATTCAGAATTGATAATTATACGCATTTTATCAAACTACTGATAGCCATTTTGTTTAACACATGGTCCCAGGTAAAGGCTACGAGAAGCCGGCATTCCTAATACGCATGATCAACTCGATCACCTGGTCTTTGAGCTCTCCGTTTTGGACTTCTATTCTTTCTTTTCGCATACATATCGCACTGTTGTCAAATCACCTCAATTATCTGGGAAAATAAATCAACCTAGTTTGAAGTCAAATTCACATTCCTGCTTATTCTCTTCAAAATCATGACCGAAAAACTTCGACGTTACCAAGCATTACGTCAAAGTGCACTCAATGACATTACTGTTCTCGATGCATTAGGTAAAGCGGCGCAAACTGATAGGACGAAGAAAACATCGTTCAAAGTACGTTACACGGTGATAGAATCCATTCATGAAGAATTTCACAAATATCATTCTAATATCTTGACAATATTATCGGCCGATGAAAACATCGATTTGGATCAGGAAGATAAGCTTGAAGGAGCCTTCAATGATGCCTACTTCGATGCTAAATCCATTTATTCTGATCTTTTCGATTGGGACCAAGATCATTCTATTCTACCAGTGCCGCCCCAGAGTCAGCCATCAGGTTCCGCGCATTCACATGTAAAATTACCGCAAATAGAACTTTCAAAGTTTAATGGAGATTATCGCGCATTTCCCACCTTCAAGGACATGTTCGACGCGTTAGTACATTCCAATGATTCCCTCAGAAACATCGAGAAATTTAACTATTTAATTTCATCTCTGAGAGGTCCCCCTCTTACATTAGTTCAGTGCACGCCCATGACGGCAGATAATTATCAAACTGCTTATGACAGTCTGATAAAACGTTATTGTAATAAACGCGCGCAAGCAAATGCCTACTGGGCCGAAATTGAGAATCACCCGAAATTAACTTCGGAAAATCCTCAAGCTCTTCGAAAACTGCTGGACACGTTTTCGGAAAATCTTGCGGGAATGAGAACTCTCAATATACCCACCGATACTTGGGATTTCGTTCTTGTCAATATGCTACTTAAACGCGTTGATGCAGAAAGCGCAAAAGCATATGAAAAGGAACATGGTTCAACAAGTATTCCTGCATATCAAACTCTATTCAATTTTTTGGATCAGCATTGTACCGCTTTAGAATCAATTAGTCTCGCTTCGCTACCCCATCGATCAAAAAAGGTACATATACAATCCACCCCACCGCTGCAGAAACCGAAATTCTCGCATAATTCATCATTCTATCAAAATACGCCAAGACAAACTAATTCTTCTTTCCTCACTCGGACTGATAAATCACCCCCGTCAAAATGTGTTTTATGTAACGGAGAGCATTTCTTATATCATTGTCCCGAGTATTTAAATAAATCGCAAAATGAAAAATATAATTTTTGTAAAAACCTCCGCCTCTGCATAAATTGCTTAAGTAATGTTCATGATACACGATCTTGTCGTTCAACTTCAAAATGTAGAAAATGTGGTAGGTCATCACATCATACTACTTTGCATATTGACAGAGATAATAGCGCTACCATGAATTTGAATCCATCGAATTCAGAATCTTTCTCCGAACCCGTAATTGAACCAAATGCATCAAATTCAACAAATTCTAGATCTGTTAACACTTGTACTGCATCTAGGAACAAAACTAGCCAGGTTTTATTATCGACGGCAATTGTTGAAATCCGAGATAGAAGAGGGATTTACCAAAAGTTCCGAGCCCTTCTAGACTCAGCGTCGGAGACTTCCTTAATTTCCCAGAAATGCTATAATCGTCTAAATTTGAATAAATTTCCAAGTCCGATAACAATCCAAGGTCTAGGGGAGTGTAAGAAAATTGGCAACACTGGAGGAGTCACACTGTACCTCAAACCAGTAAAAAAGGACAATCCCGTTTTTGTTATCGATGCTTTGATATTGCAAACGATCTGTGATTGTTTACCGTCTACGCCTATTCCTATTCGCTCTTGGTCTCATTTAAACAATCTCGAATTAGCAGATCCAAATTATTTTCAACCAAGTGAGATCGACATTTTACTGGGAGCGGATATTTTCTCGCAACTTTTGTTGAGTGGCCGCGTCTTGGGTCAGTCCGGTGCCCCTGATGCACTACAAACTGTTTTCGGTTATGTTTTATTAGGCAAAATTGATACTTTCAATAACCCGCGTGTAAACACATTTTTTTGTAGCTCTTCCGAGTCAATACCGCTGGAGGACACAATTAGACGTTTTTTCGAGATTGAATCCGTCCCAGAAAAACCGCATTTGAGTTCCGATGATGAAATATGTGAAAAAATATTCACTGAAAATGTTTATCGCGATTCATCGGGGCGATTTGTAGTACCATTGCCTTTTCGCGAACACGCTCCTCAATTTCCCGGAAACAGATCTTTAGCTGTTCAACGATTTATTTCTCTAGAAAGGAGACTTCTGAAAAATCCCGCGCTTTATAATGAATATTGTAAAACTATTCATAGTATCTAGATCTGGAACAAATGGAGGTTGTATCCGATTCGGATATCCCCCTTTCAAATTTTTATCTACCACATCACGGTGTGGTACGCCCCGACAGTAAAAGTACCAAGCTTCGTATAGTTTTCAACGCATCTTCGCATATGCCTAATCAACCATCGCTTAATCAATGTCTACATGTAGGTCAAAAACTCCAGACAGATATTTCCACCATACTGTTGAATTTTCGATTGCATAAAATTTGTTTTACAGCCGATATACGGCAAATGTACCGTCAAATTTGGGTAGCACCACAGTATCGTGATTATCAAAGACTGGTTTTTAGATTCTCACCTAAAGATAAAATTTCCGATTTTCGACTCAGATGTGTCACATTTGGATTCAATTGCGCTCCTTATCTCGCTTTACGTTCCCTTCATGAATTAGCTAATCAAGAAGGAAATTTATTTCCGGAAGCTGCTTCGGTTTTAAAAACAGATACTTATATCGATGATGTATGTACTGGGACTTCTTCTTTGGTGCAGGCTAAACATTTACGAGATTCATTAATTTCTCTTTTGAAGAACGGGGGATTTGAATTACGCAAATGGACATCAAATGATCTCGCTCTATTGGAAATATTTCCACCTGAACATATTTCACTTGATCCTTTATATTTTGAAAATGAACCTAACTCTACTTTGAAAGTCTTGGGCCTTCAATGGGACCCTGTACATGATTGGTTTTGTTTCACTGTTTGCCCTCTCGATCGACAATGCACAAAAAGAAATTTGTTATCTGAGCTGGCAAGGGTGTTCGATCCCTTAGGGATGCTTACCCCGACGACATTTAGCCTGAAGCATTTGATACAAAAACTCTGGTATCTCGGTCTGAATTGGGATGAAACCCCCAGTGAGGATATAATACGCATATGGTCAAAATATAAATCGGAAGTACACCTGCTATCAGATATTCGCATTCCGCGCAGGATCGTTTTTGATGATTTCGAATCAGTCGAAATCCATGGCTTTTCGGACGCCTCTGAGAAAGGCTACGGCGCCGTCATTTATTTTCGAGTTTCTAATTCGCATGGATCTTTATCAACTTTCTTTGTTTGCGCTAAATCGAAGGTTGCGCCGGTAAAGAAGATCACCATACCACGCTTAGAACTTTGCGGCGCGGTACTTCTCGCGAAAACAGTGAATTGGGTTGTGGACTCCTACGAGGGTCGATTGAAATTTATTAAAATTTGTACCTATACAGATTCGCAAATTGTACTTGCTTGGTTGAGGGCGGAACCTACAAGGTGGACGACCTTTGTCGCGAATCGCGTTTCATACATACAAGATAAGCTTTCCTTATCTTCTTGGTATTATGTTAATACGCAAATTAATCCAGCCGACGCGGCTTCCCGAGGATTATTACCCTCGGAAATGATTAACCATATGCTTTGGTTCCGAGGACCCGAATTTTTATATATACAAGGTGACCACTCAGCTCAAAATCATTCTTTACGAGATAGTCACTACGAAACGCACGAAGAAGAACGAAAAATATCCTTGATGGCTTTGTTGAAAACTAATTTCATCGACGAAATTTTAAATCGATTTTCATCATTTTTAACAGCTCAAAGAGTTGTAGCCTATTTATCTCGATTCACATACAACCTGAAAAATCCTAAAGATAAACGCATTGGATTTCTCAACTCGGGAGAACTTGATTTCTCATTAAAAATTATGATCAAACGCACACAACTTCTGTCTTTTTCTCATGAAATTGAAACTCATAAATTTTCCAAACCACTCAAGAAATTAAACGCATTCATCGACAATGAAGGAATACTTAGGGTAGGGGGTCGCCTAACTTACTCCCCTCTAGCTTTTGAAAAACGCCATCCGATTTTGTTACCACGCAACTCTAGATTCACAGAACTCTTGATCGAATACTATCATAAAAAATATTTACATGTAGGCATGCGCACCGTCCAATTCTTAATCTCTCAGAAGTTTTGGATCCTATCGTCACGTCGCGCAATCCGTTCCATTCTAGGAAAATGTATGAAGTGCTGGAAAACGAACCCAATTCCTTTCCAACCCCCTATGGGAAACCTCCCCGCTTCCCGCTTCGAGAATATCTCAGATCAAACCCTTTTCAAAAGCAGGGGTGGATTATGGGGGTCCTTTTTTCATTTGCATGAATCGAACACGACGTGCCCAGACCATGAAGGCCTACCTCTGTTTATTTATCTGCATGGCCACCAAGGCGGTTCATCTAGAACTAGCTTCAGATCTGACCGCAGACGCGTTTCTAGCCGCCTTACGCCGCTTTATCGCTCGTCGGAGTAGATGTTCGGCCCTCTATTCCGATAGAGGCACCAATTTCATCGGAGGTCATCGACAACTCGAAGATGTCTTACGAAACGTGGCATCTTCGGAGAATATCGAACATCATTTTTTGCCAGGTAACGCTCCACACATGGGAGGGCTCTGGGAAGCCGGAATTAAAGCAGTTAAAACACATATCAAAAGAGTTATTGGAGAACAAGTTTTGAGCTACGAAGAATGTTATACTCTTCTTGTTCAAATCGAATCCATCCTTAATTCTCGTCCGCTTACGCAATTCAGCCCAGATCCTAATGATATTTCCGCATTAACACCAGGGCATTTCCTAACATTGGAGCCCCTATCAGCATTACCTGAAGAATCCCTAACGGATGTCCCTATGAATCGTTTGACGCGATGGCAAATGATTCAGAGATTAAATCAAGAATTTTGGCGCAGATGGAATACCGAATATTTGCATACGCTACAACAACGCAGCAAGTGGTTAGATTCGAACACCCCTGTCAACCCGGGTAGTTTGGTTTTGATTAAAACTGACAATGTACCACCCTTACAGTGGACTCTTGGCCGTATTCAAACCCTTCATCCAGGTGCTGATGGTGTCACGCGTGTCGCCACTGTTAAAACCAAAAATGGAGAGCTCACAAGACCACTGGTGAAGTTATGTGCTTTACCTGTCACATAACTTTGCATCACGTAATCTTTTGTGTTTGTCTGGGGTCATGTTAAATATATATATATATATATATATGTAAACAACAGAGAAGAGAATAGTGGACAAAACCCTCATAAAAAGATAACCGTAGACACGTGTTTCGGGCTTTCGGCCCTCATCAGTACGGTGAAAAAGTGTGAAAGATAGGCAACACTTGGTGGAATATGAAACAACAAAATAACGGAGTCAACAAACAGAAGCCAGCCGCACAATTGTGGTTTCAGTCAGAAGACCCCGAGTATTCAGGGAAACAACTAACGTCACCACGGAGGCAGCTATAGCTACCTGCGTGACAACCGAGTCCAGGACAACATTTCCCCTCAATATCCCTTTCATCATATATATATGTATATATATTTCAATTAATTTTCAGTTTTTTTTCTGAAGTTTGACATTTCGAACTTCTCGTTCATGTTTTTTGTATTTATTTTTTTTATTTTTTCTCTATTACATATTTCCATTTGAAAAAAAAGCCGCGTTGTTAACCCGCCTTTTCGTGGGGGAGTATGTTTCAACAAGTTGTATTTCCTAATATTATTCTGTATTTTCCCATGACTCATTTCAATTTATTTTCATAAAATCGTTTCATTTTCACGAGAGTAACCAAAATGCATTACGTTCGACCCTCGTAAGGTACTGATCTATTTCTCATTCTTCACATATATATGGGTCACTTCTGCGACTTCTCTCATCGTCCCAAGGACGATGAGTTTTTCTTGTCAGCGAGGAGAAAAAGAGATTTTTCGGACAAGAAAGCGAGAACGACGCGGTAGGCATTCATTAAGCTTTTACCGCCGCTTTCGATCGCATATACGCGTATTCAACAAATCAGAAAGACTTTATTCCGTTAACAACGCTGTTTTCTTTTGAAAAACCTATGGTGCATGTTTGTGAGTGTGAATGAACAACAGAACTTAGTTTAAGACGGCTACTCAGAATCCAGTTTTTTAACTACCCGGAGGGCCCTCCCGACCAGAGACGCTGAGCTCCATCAGCAGTCAGCATTCCAGAATAAGCCGGAAAATTCATCAAGCTACAATCCAAGTAAGTCGCATTCGTGACCTATCTGCCATATTATCGTGAAATCCTATTTCATTGTGTATTATCATTGGTTACCTATCGATGCCAAAAGTTTTATGAAAAATACAGTACATTTTGAAGCAATCCACATCTAGAGCTTCTGAAAAAGAAACACATACAATCTTGTATAAATTAATCATTCATCAAACTATGTATATTGCTCATATAATTTAGTAAATTGTATATATATTGAGTAATAGTTTTATTGTTCCATTGTAGAAAGGAAATTTATCTTTTTTTTTTATTCATAGGAACTTTGAATTTTTATCCTATTCAATAAACAAAAAATTCTGGCGTCCAGTCACTAAGTAATTTCAAAACCCCTTGCTTGACACAATAAAACAAATCAGAAACTGGCAAGGCAGTCCAAAGAACCACAACCCTATTCCACTGAAATAGCCTGGGCAATCAAAAACGACACTTTGTCGTTACATAATTTTGGCGCCCAAACGTACATTGACTAAATTTGAGATTACTTTTGACAAATATCTTTCCTTTCACCCCAATGGAGCAATAAATATCTGATTAGGGAATTCATTGCTGAATTTGTTGCATTAATTTTGGAATTTAATTCAGAATATTTTGCTATTATTTGCCTCTAAAATTTGAAGTACCTTTTCACCTTATAGATTCCTATTCTATCTATATTTGAGGTACCTTTTCATCTTATCGATTTTCATGATATCTATTCTACCTTCACTACCTTGATATTAAAAATATATTGGAAAATCATGGAAGTAAATCATTTGAGAGCTTATGAATTGGATTATGAAATCAAAATAAGAAATTTTGAACCTACTGGTGATGTAGACAAGCGTAGAAAGATATTGAGAGGACTTTTAAGTCAAGAAAGTTCAAATCGTAGTTTCACAGATGGTTTTCTGAATTGTTATACTCATGCTGATGATGTAGTCGAGATTAATGAGACGTTGCAAGATCTGAAATCAAAAATTAGTTCCTACACACAAAATATCAATGAATATAAAAGATTAAGTTCTAGGCTATGTCATATATCTGGAAGAATTCATAGATTAGTCACTGAAGAGGAGGATCAGGTTGAAATTAAAAAGAAACTTCATTTAGAATTGATTGAAATGGAGGGTGACTTAGCAATCAAGGTATCTGGTGCTTCAGCAACTCAGACATCCACTCCAACCAACGTAAATCAACAATTACCTCAATTCAACTTTCCAAAATCAATTCCTACATATAAATGGAATATTCATTTCAGTGGTGACTCTCGCAAAGAATCTTTGATATCATTTCTAGAAAAAGTCGATGCTTTCAGTTTTGCACGTAATGTAACTAAAGATGATTTATTTTTGTCAGCTGGTGATTTATTCAAAGACCAGGCTTGGACATGGTATAACAATAATAGAAATAAACTGAGAAATTGGGATGAATTAGTTCAAAAGCTCAAAGATGACTTCTTGCCATATCACTATGATGAAGATTTGAAAAGGGAAATAGACAACAGAACTCAGGGTACATCTGAAAGAGTTACAATCTACATTTCTTCTATGGAAGGTCTTTTTAATAGGTTGAAGGATAAACCTACTGAAAAGGAAATGGTGAACAAAATTCAGAGGAATTTATTACCTTATTATATTTCACACCTATCTTTACGTGATATTGATACTATTTCAGAATTGAACAATTTATGTAAGGAATTAGAGGAATCTCGTGAATGGTCTGAAAGGTATAAACCACCATCTACACGTAGATCAAACTTTTTAGAGCCTGATTTGAGTTGCCCTGTTTCTCAAGAATCACAAAATTTTTCATATAAGAAAAACTTCAGTTCAAGTAGAGAGGTATCTACCTTATCTTCATTACGTTGCTGGAATTGCTCACGCAATGGTCATTCACATAATGTCGTTCGGAGAAAACTATTTTTTGCTATGGTTGCGGAAAAAAGGGATTTACAAAATCCAAATGTTTTAAATGTAATCCAAAAAACTTAAACAGTGGTGCAGTGAGTCTGGACGCTGTAGCCACAAGTTCAACAGCTCCAAACACGAACACAAATGGTTCAAAAGGAAAGAATGTCAAGTCAAAACGGTAAATCGTGATGAATGGCATTCATGGTTGGAAGTTGTCAGAAATTTTCTTTCTCAACAAAATGTTCCTAAAATAAATTCTGATATACCTTCCTCTTTATCTTCTAATTTATCTGGTACAGTTAAAAATAATGTTGTACATAAAATACCTTCCCTTAACCCCATTTTCGAAGTTAAATCTAACGATAACCGTCCTTATCTCAGAGTCCAAATTTATGGAGATGAAGTCCTGTGTCTTGTTGATTCTGGAAGTTCTTGTTCAATATTTGGTGGACTTTTTCTACTGAAGAAATGGAATATCAGTATAAAAAATGATGATATCTTACAAGTAACTACTACAGATGGCGTTCCACAGCAGTGTTTAGGATTTGTGGATTTATTTATTACACTATTAGGACAGAGTAAGATGATGAAAATATTAATTATTCCTTCTCTTAAACACACTTTAATATTAGGTGTTGATTTTCTCAGTAAATTTCAAATGAAAGCAGATTTTTTCAACCTATCTTATGACTTGCAGCAGCAAGGAGATGTCTGTATAGTTAACACAATTCAGTCACATGAAGATCTTACCGAGGAACAACTGAAAAGGCTAGAATTTGTTGTAGATTCATTTTTAGAGATTGCACCTGCTGATACAATAGGAAAAACTCATTTGCTTCAACATAACTTTGATACAGGCTCAGCTACTCCAATTCGTCAACGTCAATATCCATTGTCTCCCACAATGCAGAGCCATCTCAACAAAGAAGTTGATGAAATGTTAAAATTAGGTATTATTCAGCCTTCACAGTCTCCATGGTGTAATCCAGTATGGTTGGTTGAAAAACATTCTGGTGAATTTAGAGTTGTCTTAGATTCCAGAAAATTGAACTCTGTAACTATTTCTGATGCATATCCCATGACCCTCATCGACTCTATCTTGAGTAAGCTGAGAGACGCCAAATTCCTTTCATCTGTAGATTTAAAGAAAGCATTTCATCAAATTTGCCTGACACCTTCCTCTCGTCCTAAAACAGCATTTGCCATCCACGGTAGAGGTTTATTTGAGTACACCAGAATGCCATTTGGTCTCTCTTGTTCGAGTCAGACAATGTGTCGTTTAATGGATTTGGTTATAGGTCCATCTCTTGAACCATTTGTATTTTACTATATTGATGATATCATCATTGCAACCCCAGACTTTGAGACTCATATGAAAATTTTGCTCAAACTCAAAGAAACATTGAAAAATGCCGGCCTCACCATCAATTTGGAAAAGTCGCAGTTCTGTAGACCATCCCTCAAATTTCTTGGTTATGTAGTTGACAAAGAAGGTCTCAGAATGGACGATTCCAAAGTATCTGCTATCTTGAATTATGAAAAACCTAAAACAACCACACAAATCAGACGACTGGTTGGTATGGTTGGATATTATAGGAGGTTTCTCAATAATTTTTCCTCTTTGTGTAGTCCAATAACAGACCTATTACGAGGTCGAAAAAAAGGTCAAGGCATAATATGGACTGAGGAAGCTGATGAAGCCTTTGAAGATATAAAGAAATCCCTGACTACAGCTCCAGTTTTGGCAAGTCCTGATTTCTCTCAACCATTCATCATATACTGTGATGCTTCAAATACTGGCGTAGGATCTGTCTTGTATCAAGAAACAGATGGAATCGAACACCCAATAGCGTATGCCAGTAAGACTTTGAACAAATGTCAACGTAAATATTCTGCAACAGAGAAGGAACTTCTTGCTGTTATTTTTGGTATAGAAAAATTCAGATGTTATATTGAAGGGACACATTTCAAAGTTATAACAGATTGTGCTAGCTTGGTCTGGCTTAATAATATGTCTAACCCTTCTGGTAGATTAACCAGATGGGCTGTAAAACTGTCTCAATTTTCGTTTGATATTGAACATAGGCGAGGCACACTGAATGTGGTCGCCGACTCACTTTCTAGAGCTCCATTACCTGAGACAGCTTTATTAAATCTATCTAAAATTATGCCAGATAAGTGGTACACAGATATGTGTAAAAAGGTTGAAGAGAATCTAGATAGCTATCCTTCCTTCAGAATAGAGCAGAATGTTTTGTATAAACATGTTTTCAGTAGAGATAAATTAATTGGTAATTTAACTGATTGGAAAATTGTTGTTCCTACAGCAAATAGGAAAGAGGTGTTGAAAATGTTTCATGATGATGAAACTTCAGGACATCTTGGTATTGCCAAAACTTTAGCTCGTATTTAGGAATTATACTATTGGCCTGGGCTGCGTAAAAGTGTCTATAAGTATGTTAGAAAGTGTTCCACCTGTGCCTCTTGTAGACCGTCAAACTTACCTCAAGCTGGACTGATGGGTTCATATAAAAATATTAATTTTCCATTTCAATTAATATCTGCAGATTTATTAGGACCTTATCCTAGATCTAAGAACGGTAACCAATTTGTACTAGTAGTAGTGGATTGGTTCACGAAATTCGTATTAGTGCATCCTTCAGTTAAAGCCACATCAAGAGCCATCATAAAATTTTTGGAAAATCAAGTTTTTCTCATTTTTGGAGTACCTCAAATTTTTGCTTGCGATAATGGTTCAGTTTTTACGAGCAAGGAATTTAAATCTTTCATATCTCAATACAATGTTCAGAAGACTTGGTATACAGCCAGATATCATCCAAAGATAAATGCCACAGAAAGGCAAAACAAAGTGATAGTAACTGCTATTAGGTCATATATCAAAGAAAATCATAAAACTTGGGATCAGTCCATTTTTAAGATTGCTCAAGCAATACGTACTGCAAAAAGTGACGTTACAGGTCATTCAGCAGCTTTCTTAACTTTCGGCAGAAATATACCAGTTACAGGAGATTATTATGGACAAATTGCAGACAATTCAAAAAACATAGTTACGATTACTGAGAAAAATTCAAGGATTGAAGATCTTCAGGAATTACCAGAAATCTTTTCAAAAGTTCGCGAGAGAATACGGAAGGCGTATGACCAAAATACCAAAACTTACAATCTTAGAAAACGCGAAACTAAATATAAAGTTGGTGATAGAGTACTGAAGAGAAATTATGTTCTGTCAAAAGCTGAAAATTCATTTTCTGCTAAATTTGCTCCAAAATACATTCCTTGTGTTGTGGACAAAGTTCTCTCTCCTTTGGTATACTCTCTCAAAAATGAAAATGGTACTGACTTAGGAAACTGGCATGTGGAAGATTTGAAATTAGATCCCGCTTTTCTTGATTCAGATGATGACTCCGATGATGACTCTGAATTGGATGCTGATGAAAATTCAGATGAGGAAGTGCCTTAAATTTTTTTTGATAGCTGGGCAGTAGACGGCTTGAGACTATCTCTGCAGGGGCATTCACCATCCTGACGGTAAAACTCCGATCAATTGGCTACATGACATTTTTTTTTACATTTTTATGCTCAGAACATCAGCACAAAATGTATACCTTTTCTCGTTTGCAAATTTTAAATGCAAGTTTATCTTGTATAATTCAACGTTCGGCGTGGGTTTTAGCCCGGAAAATAGTTGTTTCATGATCAATTTGGTTTGAAAGTTTGAAGATTTCATGTCTTGAGGAGAACTCAATTTTTCAGATAATGTTTTTAGTATAATACAATGTTCGGCGTGGGTAAGTGCCCGGAAAGTAGTTGTTTCCTGACATATTGCCTGAAAATGAAGGTTTTCATCAAGTATGAAATCGAACTCAAATAGATTCCTTTTGGGAGCTTAAATACCGTTATATAAGATTTTCTCTTGTCAATAGACTGTTTTTTGACACTTTTCTTCAATTCTGAATTTTACGGCAAGGAGTACACATGGTTCTTTCACGGTGGAAAATTTTCTAACAATGCTAATAGAGTTTCTTGAAGATTTACATCTCTTATAATATATATCATGATGATATAGCATCTGAACATTTGAAGATCTTTGAAACGTAATTTTTTTACTAGAACTCTTATCTTATATTTCAGTACCTATATGAGAACTGTCACTTTCTTGAATTGTTGGTCTAGGGGAATTTTGAAGTGTTTCTACCTATGATGTTCATCTCATGCACTATGTCTTGTGTTCAAATATCTTATCATATCTAAATATCTTATTTATCTAAATATCTCATCTAAATACTTGTCTTGTTATCTGTATTTATCTTTTACCTATGAATTTATATTTCCTCCATTCATGATGCTTACCATTTATCTTTGAATATCATGCAACATGTCCTTATGATGCATTTTGTTTTCATGGTACGTATCGCCTATCTTACCTTCTATCTAGGAATATGAATATTCATTTTGACAAGACATGTATTCAAGAGTGATTTGGATTTCGAGCATAAGTGAACATCTAGGAGTATTCTGGTTACATTAATCACATTTCAAATCATTTTCAGGAACTTTAAAAAGTTTGATTTTCAATACCTATCACATACCTTGGTTCAGAACTTCACATTCAATACTGAGTGATTTATCTTAGAACAACACTTTTGGGTGTTCTTCATTTGCAAATTGTATTTTGCAAATATTTTTTTTCCAAATTTTAA
Organism: Phaedon cochleariae; assembly: GCA_918026855.4. Classification (NCBI taxonomy): domain Eukaryota; kingdom Metazoa; phylum Arthropoda; class Insecta; order Coleoptera; family Chrysomelidae; genus Phaedon; species Phaedon cochleariae. Next base: position 43,693,866 of record OU896711.1, read on the forward strand.
AAGGGACTCACTTGAGTTGGGTGCGAACATGGTTCAGACTGACAGCCAGGTATGGCAAGGATCCTTGGAAGGGAGAGTATTGGGGGGCATTTGCTTGGCTAGTTGTGCGGCTACGGGCGATCACAACACTGACTTAAATGGCGGCTGGGTGGATGCTACTGTGCTTCTCCTGAGCTCCACTGATCTGTCAGGCCTGAGGATTTGTTCGCAGTGGCTCAAGTGGGAACACTCCCGCAAACCCTCTTGGCCTCATTTATATTCTGGTGAAACTTATTCAGTTTCATCATTTCGTTGGTAGGACCTTCCTACTCCAGTTGAAGGTGACAACTGGTTAATCTAAATTTCTTCGCGTGATTTTATATATTTTTTTTTGTTTCACCATAGATGATATACCTGCTTGCCTTCTGCCATGGATTCAGGGTGGTTGGTGGTTGTCTCGAACAATCTGGAGGCGAGTGGACATAGACGTTCTCACCGGCGCTGTAACCAACATCTCACAGCGAAAAGGAATTCTTGGCTGGATTGTTCGGGAGAGCTCCAATCACGCTGTTTCCTTGCTTGGGGACGATCAGGTGTCTCAATCTAATACCTTTCACTCATCAAGTCTGTCATGAGTACAGAGAGTAGAAAGTTTCAATTTAGGATAATTTGATAAATTATCATTTCCGTTTATTTCAACAGAAAAAATTCGAAAGCGTTGCTTTGAATTTTTTTGCGGAGAAAGGGGGATATGTAACGATACAATCGTTACATTTATAATTAATATCCATTAATGATCATTGTCGTCCCTCTATGTATAATTATTAGAACTTCAACTCACAGAACCGCAGGAACAGATCAACCGCACATTGATCAATTAGTGATCTGTATCATCATAAGTTCCGTTCAGGATAAAAAAGTTAGAGGGCGACAGAATCGAATTTAAAACGACAAGACGTTCATGATTTGCATGAGCTCTTCCCTTTCTGAATTTGGCAGCGAAATCAACAGGTTGATTCTCCATTTTGGGATAAATCCCAACTATCTTTATGTTGAATTTCTTACCTTTCTCCGCAAAAATATCAGAGTGGTTTCGTGTTTAATTGAAAATATTAGACAGGTACGTAGTATGATTCCAATTTAATTGTTTTAATTGTTATTGTGCACGCAAATTTTTGACTGCGAAATTTAGCAGCATGGCGGCTTGAGTGAATGTTCACAAATTTTTCAAAGGTTCAATCTTCGATTATCGTTGTTATCATTTTGAATTTTCGATTAATGTTAATTTCCTAGGAGGAAGCATTGCTCGAATATCCAGTGGCGTAACAGATTGATGTGTTCATCGTTTTTTTTTTGATTACTACAAATGTTTATCTTTAAGAATTGACTGCGTTTTCGTTTTCAAAGCACTTGGTCTTCAAACCCTGTACAAATCCAAGGAATTTACAAATTAATTGTACAGCCAGGAAGTCAGAGTTGATATACTTACACATTTAGTAAGAATTTTACTGGAAACCAGTCTAATCAATTGGTGGCCTGGAAATCATCGATGGAATCAGTTCAGGTGAGTACCGAAAACACATGTTATTTTCTATATGAATAAATTTGAATGTGTGCCTTTCAACTCACCTGATCTGTTTTCAAGATCATCAGGTTTCCAATAAAAGAAAGATCAAAATTTGCTATATTTTCCTGTATAGAAATATCTATCTCAAAATTGTCTATCTGAGATAAATATATATCTTATCTTAACTTATCTCAACTTATCTTTTGCGATCAATCATAGTATTGGACATATTCATTTTCATTATCTTATTGTATCTTTTGCTACTGTGCCATTAAAAATATTCAAGCTTTTTAGTGAATTATATCTTTTATACATTTTGGAAGATTTTGTGAAGACTCATTTGACCAGTTAGTAGTCAAAATCACATCTAGGAATCATATTACATACACTGGGTGATATCTTTTACTTGAAGCCACTGTCAGATCTATTATTTGAGATCATAAGTTGATCTGTTATCTTATAAATTCATTGAATAATCTTTTATCTGGAAATTCATTGAGTAACTTCTTGTAGCAACCAGATGAATCTTTTCTCTTGAAAGATATTTACTTTACTCCAAATATTGGAAATTTAAATATTTGATATCGACTTTATACCTTTAATACCTTTAATTTAAATCTTTCATATCTCAATACAATGTTCAGAAGACTTGGTATACAGCCAGATATCATCCACAGATAAATGCCACAGAAAGGCAAAACAAAGTGATAGTAACTGCTATTAGGTCATATATCAAAGAAAATCATAAAACTTGGGATCAGTCCATTTTTAAGATTGCTCAAGCAATACGTACTGCAAAAAGTGACGTTACAGGTCATTCAGCAGCTTTCTTAACTTTCGGCAGAAATATACCAGTTACAGGAGATTATTATGGACAAATTGCAGACAATTCAAAAAACATAGTTACGATTACTGAGAAAAATTCAAGGATTGAAGATCTTCAGGAATTACCAGAAATCTTTTCAAAAGTTCGCGAGAGAATACGGAAGGCGTATGACCAAAATACCAAAACTTACAATCTTAGAAAACGCGAAACTAAATATAAAGTTGGTGATAGAGTACTGAAGAGAAATTATGTTCTGTCAAAAGCTGAAAATTCATTTTCTGCTAAATTTGCTCCAAAATACATTCCTTGTGTTGTGGACAAAGTTCTCTCTCCTTTGGTATACTCTCTCAAAAATGAAAATGGTACTGACTTAGGAAACTGGCATGTGGAAGATTTGAAATTAGATCCCGCTTTTCTTGATTCAGATGATGACTCCGATGATGACTCTGAATTGGATGCTGATGAAAATTCAGATGAGGAAGTGCCTTAAATTTTTTTTGATAGCTGGGCAGTAGACGGCTTGAGACTATCTCTGCAGGGGCATTCACCATCCTGACGGTAAAACTCCGATCAATTGGCTACATGACATTTTTTTTTACATTTTTATGCTCAGAACATCAGCACAAAATGTATACCTTTTCTCGTTTGCAAATTTTAAATGCAAGTTTATCTTGTATAATTCAACGTTCGGCGTGGGTTTTAGCCCGGAAAATAGTTGTTTCATGATCAATTTGGTTTGAAAGTTTGAAGATTTCATGTCTTGAGGAGAACTCAATTTTTCAGATAATGTTTTTAGTATAATACAATGTTCGGCGTGGGTAAGTGCCCGGAAAGTAGTTGTTTCCTGACATATTGCCTGAAAATGAAGGTTTTCATCAAGTATGAAATCGAACTCAAATAGATTCCTTTTGGGAGCTTGAATACCGTTATATAAGATTTTCTCTTGTCAAGAGACTGTTTTTTGACACTTTTCTTCAATTCTGAATTTTACGGCAAGGAGTACACATGGTTCTTTCACGGTGGAAAATTTTCTAACAATGCTAATAGAGTTTCTTGAAGATTTACATCTCTTATAATATATATCATGATGATATAGCATCTGAACATTTGAAGATCTTTGAAACGTAATTTTTTTACTAGAACTCTTATCTTATATTTCAGTACCTATATGAGAACTGTCACTTTCTTGAATTGTTGGTCTAGGGGAATTTTGAAGTGTTTCTACCTATGATGTTCATCTCATGCACTATGTCTTGTGTTCAAATATCTTATCATATCTAAATATCTTATTTATCTAAATATCTCATCTAAATACTTGTCTTGTTATCTGTATTTATCTTTTACCTATGAATTTATATTTCCTCCATTCATGATGCTTACCATTTATCTTTGAATATCATGCAACATGTCCTTATGATGCATTTTGTTTTCATGGTACGTATCGCCTATCTTACCTTCTATCTAGGAATATGAATATTCATTTTGACAAGACATGTATTCAAGAGTGATTTGGATTTCGAGCATAAGTGAACATCTAGGAGTATTCTGGTTACATTAATCACATTTCAAATCATTTTCAGGAACTTTAAAAAGTTTGATTTTCAATACCTATCACATACCTTGGTTCAGAACTTCACATTCAATACTGAGTGATTTATCTTAGAACAACACTTTTGGGTGTTCTTCATTTGCAAATTGTATTTTGCAAATATTTTTTTTCCAAATTTTAAAAGGGACTCACTTGAGTTGGGTGCGAACATGGTTCAGACTGACAGCCAGGTATGGCAAGGATCCTTGGAAGGGAGAGTATTGGGGGGCATTTGCTTGGCTAGTTGTGCGGCTACGGGCGATCACAACACTGACTTAAATGGCGGCTGGGTGGATGCTACTGTGCTTCTCCTGAGCTCCACTGATCTGTCAGGCCTGAGGATTTGTTCGCAGTGGCTCAAGTGGGAACACTCCCGCAAACCCTCTTGGCCTCATTTATATTCTGGTGAAACTTATTCAGTTTCATCATTTCGTTGGTAGGACCTTCCTACTCCAGTTGAAGGTGACAACTGGTTAATCTAAATTTCTTCGCGTGATTTTATATATTTTTTTTTGTTTCACCATAGATGATATACCTGCTTGCCTTCTGCCATGGATTCAGGGTGGTTGGTGGTTGTCTCGAACAATCTGGAGGCGAGTGGACATAGACGTTCTCACCGGCGCTGTAACCAACATCTCACAGCGAAAAGGAATTCTTGGCTGGATTGTTCGGGAGAGCTCCAATCACGCTGTTTCCTTGCTTGGGGACGATCAGGTGTCTCAATCTAATACCTTTCACTCATCAAGTCTGTCATGAGTACAGAGAGTAGAAAGTTTCAATTTAGGATAATTTGATAAATTATCATTTCCGTTTATTTCAACAGAAAAAATTCGAAAGCGTTGCTTTGAATTTTTTTGCGGAGAAAGGGGGATATGTAACGATACAATCGTTACATTTATAATTAATATCCATTAATGATCATTGTCGTCCCTCTATGTATAATTATTAGAACTTCAACTCACAGAACCGCAGGAACAGATCAACCGCACATTGATCAATTAGTGATCTGTATCATCATAAGTTCCGTTCAGGATAAAAAAGTTAGAGGGCGACAGAATCGAATTTAAAACGACAAGACGTTCATGATTTGCATGAGCTCTTCCCTTTCTGAATTTGGCAGCGAAATCAACAGGTTGATTCTCCATTTTGGGATAAATCCCAACTATCTTTATGTTGAATTTCTTACCTTTCTCCGCAAAAATATCAGAGTGGTTTCGTGTTTAATTGAAAATATTAGACAGGTACGTAGTATGATTCCAATTTAATTGCTTTAATTGTTATTGTGCACGCAAATTTTTGACTGCGAAATTTAGCAGCATGGCGGCTTGAGTGAATGTTCACAAATTTTTCAAAGGTTCAATCTTCGATTATCGTTGTTATCATTTTGAATTTTCGATTAATGTTAATTTCCTAGGAGGAAGCATTGCTCGAATATCCAGTGGCGTAACAGATTGATGTGTTCATCGTTTTTTTTTTGATTACTACAAATGTTTATCTTTAAGAATTGACTGCGTTTTCGTTTTCAAAGCACTTGGTCTTCAAACCCTGTACAAATCCAAGGAATTTACAAATTAATTGTACAGCCAGGAAGTCAGAGTTGATATACTTACACATTTAGTAAGAATTTTACTGGAAACCAGTCTAATCAATTGGTGGCCTGGAAATCATCGATGGAATCAGTTCAGGTGAGTACCGAAAACACATGTTATTTTCTATATGAATAAATTTGAATGTGTGCCTTTCAACTCACCTGATCTGTTTTCAAGATCATCAGGTTTCCAATAAAAGAAAGATCAAAATTTGCTATATTTTCCTGTATAGAAATATCTATCTCAAAATTGTCTATCTGAGATAAATATATATCTTATCTTAACTTATCTCAACTTATCTTTTGCGATCAATCATAGTATTGGACATATTCATTTTCATTATCTTATTGTATCTTTTGCTACTGTGCCATTAAAAATATTCAAGCTTTTTAGTGAATTATATCTTTTATACATTTTGGAAGATTTTGTGAAGACTCATTTGACCAGTTAGTAGTCAAAATCACATCTAGGAATCATATTACATACACTGGGTGATATCTTTTACTTGAAGCCACTGTCAGATCTATTATTTGAGATCATAAGTTGATCTGTTATCTTATAAATTCATTGAATAATCTTTTATCTGGAAATTCATTGAGTAACTTCTTGTAGCAACCAGATGAATCTTTTCTCTTGAAAGATATTTACTTTACTCCAAATATTGGAAATTTAAATATTTGATATCGACTTTATACCTGTTGATTTCAGAATCAATTTCAGATTCTAATTTTCTCTATACTAATTTTTGATTATCCTTTCATGAAATTCAGGAATGAATGACTACCTCACTCAACACGTGTTGATTAAGAATTGTTACATCACCTAGATATAAGACCATCAATTTTAGTTAATCATTCATATAGGTTCAATTTAAAATTAGAGCTGATTAAAAATTGTTAATCCAAGCATTTATTGGGTCACTCATTTAATTTTGGCTTGCATGCTAAAGAGTGATTTTCAGTATCTTGAAAATAATCAGCCTCTATTATCTTTTACATTTCTTTCTTCAACATTGTTTTTTTTTTACATCAGCATATCATCATATAGGTTTGTCAAACGATAAAGCCAAGTTGTAATTCTATAACAACAAAAGTTTATCAGAAATCTAATATTCTTGATTGTTTTTCATGCTATTAATGACAACTACGACGATCTTGAAACATCCACGTTCCTGAGTTGAGGTCGAACATTTGAAGTCTGGTTGGTGTATGTCAAGCTGACTACATAAAATACCTATGAGTCACGATAGATCCAGGTTCCTAGTTTTAGGAAAACTCCAGCAACCAAGGTATTCTCCAAACATAACACCAACAGATTCAGCAGCGACACTATAGAGTTGTTTCTTTTGTTATAGCAGAAAACATGCTAGAATTTGATTTCAAGTTATAATTGTTATCTTGGCTTATCATTTATACTTGACAACATTCATTCATCACATATGAGAACACTCATACAATCTTGTATAAATTATTCATTCATCAAACAATGTATATTGCTCATATAATTTAGTAAATTGTATATATATTGAGTAATAGTTTTATTGTTCCATTGTAGAAAGGAAATTTATCTTTTTTTTTTATTCATAGGAACTTTGAATTTTTATCCTATTCAATAAACAAAAAATTCTGGCGTCCAGTCACTAAGTAATTTCGAAACCCCTTGCTTGACACAATAAAACAAATCAGAAACTGGCAAGGCAGTCCAAAGAACCACAACCCTATTCCACTGAAATAGCCTGGGCAATCAAAAACGACACTTTGTCGTTACAATTCATACAATAAAAAATGAAGCATGATTGGTATATTTTGACTGATTCAATATATTTCATTGTGTTCCTACTATGTGCTGTGGTAGCTTTTGAGTTGTTTTTTATAAGATAAAAAGTTCTGTCAAATACTTATAATGAACCAGTATAGGTATTTTATTAAAATAATAAGCACTATAAAATTGTCGGTTTTTATTTATTTGCTGTGGTAATTACATAGACAATTTATTTCATGTATAAAAAAATTCTAGCTAAATAATCAATCCTCACATTTGAAAGCATGACAACCAAAATTGTGAACAAATATGTAATGTCAATTTATTGTCGACTTGCGTTGTGAGAAAAAAAAGTCGGAATTGGGGTCTTTGAGTGGAGAAATTAAAAAAGAAACACCAACAAGATTGTGATTTAGGTACCTACATATTCATAAAATTGTCTTGCCGAATTACACTAGAGTTTTTTTTGGGTCGAAGCGAAATTGCCATTTATAATTCGAATTTTGTTGCCTTTCACTAAATTAACTGAAAAAGCTGCAAAGAAATTACTCATCATCTTATGGTCTCACATTCTTCCCGAATGCAATTTTTTTCGTTCGACTGTCAGGCAACAAAATTCTCATCCAGATGACAAGTTTACATTCACACAAAGAGCTCTGGTGTAATTAAAAGTGAAAAAACTGGGATATTGCTAAGGTGGGGAATGAGGGGGAAGGGGGTCGGGTGGCAGTTTATCTGGCCCTGCATCCTACCAAACTTTTTTTTACCTAATGCCAAAATAGGCCCATTCACTAAATATCGACAATAGATTCAAATAAGGTGTGTGATAACTTAGTAATAAGGAGAGTTGGAAGTTGTAATAATACGACCATTCATCATCAATTTCAAAATCAATCTCTATCTATTTTGATAAAATGAAACCGATTGTCACAATAACTGTTTAGTTTAGTCAGTACATAATATCTCATAATAATTATACATAATAGTGCGAACGAACTGTATGAACCCAGGTGATACCACTGACCAATATAATTAATTAATATACAGTATCCTAAAACTATTATGGTATAACTCAAATGTCTAAATCTATTGAAGTTCTTTATATATATTATACTACACCTCCTATAAAACTAAAAAAAAAGGGAAAAAAAAATTTCATCCTACTTGTTATAATACAGTTTTGTTCTATTTTTATGAACATTAACTGATTTGTTACCCATCTTAATAATAACATTCGGTGCTTTATCCTCAATTACCGGATAAGGATCTGTAAAAATAGCATCTTTTTTGGTGCCCGAGTTATTTCTAAGCATGACTAGATCACCAACTTTGTAATCAATAACTGTAGATTTTTTATCAAAATGCTCTTTCTTCTTTTCTTTTGAAGATATTAAATTAGTTGCCGCATCACGCCAGGCATTCTGTAACCGATATTTTAATTCAGAAGGATAATCATGGAAATTTCAAAGTGGATCCACACTATTGAGGATATTAGAGGGCAGATTGCATATTTTACCAAAAACCAATTCATATGGTGTGTACCGCGTTTCTGTATGCACACTATTATTGTAAGAAAAACACCAGAATTGTAACCAAGAACTCCAAGTTCCTGAATTTTTAGATGTCTGAATACGCAAATACACGTTTAAGTGTATATGTGAGTTTTCCAGAGAGCCCATTGTTTCGTGATGATATGCCGTAGACGACAACTATTTGATCTCCGAAATTTTACATGTTTCTTTCAGAGTTGAACATAAGAATTCAGTTCCCTTATCGGAAATTATGCAATTTGGAATACCGTAACGTAATATAAAGTTATTCACAAAACTTATTGCTACAGCCGTTGATTCCTTATTTTTTGAAGGGTAACATGCAACAAACTTTGATAGCTCACATTGTAAGGTTGAAATATACTTATTACCTTCATTATCTTTCTCTAAAGGGCCAACTAAATCTAAATATACGTTTTGGAATGCTGAAGATGCCGTCGTTGTGATTGACATTGGTTGTATATTAGGCCTAGAATGTTTAAAACGTTGACAATCATCACAATGTTCAACGAATTCTTCAACATCCCTATGTAGATTGGACCAAAAATAATATTTTCTTATGTTTTTGTACATCCTATTTATTCTCGCATGTCCGCCAGTAGGCAGGATATGAAAATCATTGAGAATGATTCTTTGACTCTCTAAATCAGTAATTCTTTGGACGTCCTTTATAACACAAATTCTGAAGTCTTGTTTCTTTATCTCTTCGATATTATTCTTTATAGAACTTCATAATTGTGCATTTTCTTGGTTTTTAATAACAACCAATTCCGGAATATCATATTTTTTGCAAATTGTATTCAGGTCTCTCAACGATGTACCGTGCACGGACGCTGATCGGGAATCTGAATTTTGCAATACATAATAAATGACCTTTGATTTCTTTAAAAGAATAATATTACCCAATTGGATTTCAATCTTTCCGTTTCTCATTACGTTTTCAACATTTTGTTTAGCAAGCGAAATCAATTCATATGAGATTTTAGGACGTTTTAACAATTCAACAACTCCAGGGTGATCAATCCTGTCGCTTTCAAAATTATTAAAATCGACCGTATCCTCGTTATGATTGAACTTCTTACTTTGTTGCCTGGCAATAGCGGATAATGTTTGTTCTACTTTATTTGCCATGGTTTTTAATTCGTCACATGAAAATTGAATTCGAGATAATGCATCAGCCGTTACATTATTTTTGCCTTTTATATAAATTAAATCAAAATTGAATTCTTCTATTAGCAACCTAAATTTTGTTAGTCTACTGGAAGGGTTCGCCATGCCAAATAAATAAACTAACGGTCGATGGTCTGTATATATAATGAATTTTCTACCGTACAAATAGCAAGAAAAATGTTTTATACCAAAAACAATTGCCAAAAGCTCCTTTTCAATTGTGGAATATTGTTTTTCAGCTTTATTTAATGCTCTGCTTGCATATGCTATAGGTCTATCATCAAAATTTGGAAGAACTGCATCTACACTATGACCAGATGCATCAGTTTTCAGAATAAACGTGTTATCCGGAGAAAAATTAGGATATTGTAATACAGGAGGATTGATTAACGCTGTTTTTAATGTATGAAATGCCAGTTGGCATTCAGATGTCCAATTGAAATCAACATTTTTCCTTGACAAATAATTTAGTGGTGTTGCAATTTCCGCAAAGTTTTCAATATATTTCCTGTAGTTGTTAGCCAATGCAACGAATCTTCTCAATTCATCTGCACTTTTTAGTACAGGATAATTTTCAACAACTTTTATCTTTCCGGGATCAGGGAAAACGCCTTCAGCAGATACTACGTGTCCTAAGTATAAAAGCTCTTTTTTCAGAAATTTACATTTATTTGGGTTCAATTTTAGATTTACTTCTCTTAGTCGCTGTAAAACTTTTATCAAATTCTTATTATGTTCTGTTAAATTTTTACCAAAAACAATAAGATCATCCAAATAAACAAAACAGCTTTTATAATTAAGTCCCGACATTGCAATTGTCATTGCTCTATAAAATGCATTTGGGCTGATTTTCAACCCCATTGGAAGCCACGTCATTTGATACTGTCCCTTACTACCCACTGTAAATGCTGTACATGGCCTACTGGATGCATCTAATTCTACTTGATGATATCCTTGCGACAAATCTAAGTGTGAGAAATAAGGAGCGCCAGACAAGGAATCTAGAATATCTGTAATACAAGGCAAAGGCCACTTTTCATCCTTCAGCTGAGTATTACAACCCCTGTAATCAATTACTAATCTGAATTTCTTATTACGATTGTTATCAACTTTTTTTGGGACTAATAAAATAGGAGATGACCATTCAGATTTAGCTTCCTCAATTATACCGTCTTGCAACATCTAATTGATTTGCCTATCTATTTCTTGTTTTTGTGAAAATGGTAACCTATAAAGTTTTTTATACACGGGGGATGCATTTGGCTTCAAATAAATTTTTTGTATATATATATGTTAGTTGTTGTTAATGGATCAGTGTCTCAAAGAAAAACGTCAGAGTATTTTGCACATATTTTTTGCAAAGGGAGGTTTCCATTTTCTTTCAACTCCTTTAAATGCAATAATCCTATCAATTTTTCTATTCTGCTAACTGATTTATTATCGTTTGGTCCAAAGTTACAAACTTCGTAATTTTCGAGAAAATCGATTTTTGGTTTAAAATTTTTTAAGGTGACGTCCCGTTCTTGCACATCCAGAAATCTAATCGGTATTTTATCTGCCTCAGGAGTAACTATTGAACCCGCAATAAAAATACCGTCTCCTATTTCATCAGCGAGAACCACATAATCAGTGTTATGGTCGACATGAAAATATTTTATTATTTCTGTTCGTTTTGGAATTGAAGTAAATATCTCTTGGTTAGCATGCTTAGGGACAGTAATTCTATTCTCACCATAATAAAATGGAAACATGAATTTTTCGAAGTCTATTGTGGCATCATATTTATGAAAGAAATCTAACCCAATAACACCGTGGAAATTATTTTCAAACTCCTTTATCATCAAAAATGTATGACACATATTTGCACTACTATTTACTGTGAATTGAATGTTTGCTGAGCCTTGCGAAGTTATTGACCCAGATATGCCATTTATTTGAATCGTTTCTGAATAATCGATGTTTCGATGTTTATTCACATGTTTTTCAAAAATTACACTAACAGTCGCACCTGTATCTAATAAAAACTTAAGATTTTTTCCTTCATAATTTACTGTGATAAAATTCAAACCATTTAATTTTATCAATTGTGGATTACTATGGTTAGTCTCGAAAATAGAACTGACCTGGGTTGGAGTTGAGTTATTTCTGCTCTTACTGGAATTCATGTTCTGATTTGTGGAATTATCATTTTGCATGAAGTACCCACGTTGGCCATTATTATGACTCACTCGGTTACCTCTCCGGTTATTGTGAAATCTTGCATCAGGAGAGTTCCTATGTGAATTTGTATTTTGTGGATTCTGTCTATAATTACTGGAATTATTAAATGAATTACTATTATTCCTATCAAAATTTCGGAACGAACCTCTTGAATAACTTCTAAAATTTCCCCTATTTCAACCTCTATATGCAAAACTATTATTCGTCCTCAACCGAAACATTTCTTTAGGTGCCCATAACGATATTTCCTCATCTTTTGCACCCCTTATTGCATCATTCAGACTCTGATAGTTTCGTGCTTTTATAATTGTTCTTAAATTTTGATTAATAAGCCCATTCGCAAAGGTATTAATTGCGATCTTTTCATTAACAGGCCGTAAAACATTTGCATTTTGCTCATTGCCATCGGCTTGTGTTAATGTGAGATCAACCATCAATTCCTCAAGCGATCTTCCGAACTCATCAATCGACCTAGAATTTTGCTTTTCGTTATTTAGCTTTGTGGATAGTGCCGCAGCTGATTTTTTTGGTATAAAAAGCTCTTCAAATCATTAATTAAAAGTGTGTTAGATGTATACGATGGTTTCAATCTGATCTTTGCATTTTCTGATAATCTAGTTTTTAATACATAAGTTGTCAATAAAGTTCTGCCATCACTATCCAATGAAGAGTCATATAAATCAATTACATCTATCAATTGCTTAGTTACTGTTTCAGATCCATTCATCACTGGAATTAAACCTGCAGCAGTTCTCAAATCGAATGTTTCAGACATTTTTACTTCTTTCTCTGAGTCTGACGTATCGTGTTTGAAATCTACTGTAAGCTCTGAAGGATTTTCCTTTAATTTATTTAACCTTTCAGTTAAAATACCGTAGCTAGCATGAAAATATTTTTCTATATCGACTACATACAGTTTTATCCCATCTACTAATTCTATCTCATCTACTAATTTGTGTTCATGCAGCTCTCTATTAAATTTTTCCCTATTTTCAATAAATTCTAATTTCAGCCCATTTACTTCTTCTAACTTATATTCTACTACCTTAATATTATTTCTTCTGTATGTATTATCTTTCTTCGAATTTCTATGAATTACTCTGAGTTCTTCATATAGGTATTCAATTTCATCTGCTTCCTTTGACATCCCATACAATTCCTCACCATCTTTCTCAATTTATGTAATATATCAATCCATATTCATTGATAACCATCATTCCATTTTATCCAATAGTGTGACCATTATATTCCTAAAAAGAAAATTACACCTGTTCTCTGCTTCTGGAGACTTCTTTCCTAATCTTCCTTTCCATTGCCTTTTTGCATTGAACAAAAATCAACCATCCCAGGGCAAGTACCAACAATATCAGGACAATTATGGTTAGAATATCCTGGGTAGAACCGAAACTTCCGTCTTGTTTGGTTTGGTTTGTTTGTCCACCACTATTGCCCGCTTGTGCAATTACAATTTCTTCCTTGCTCTGTGTTTTCCCCATCGCATCTCTGTATGTTAGAATTCCATTGCTATAGTTCTTGAGGCAGGATCGCCATGTGATAACTTAGTGATAAGGATAGTTGGGAGTTGTGATAATACGACCATTCATCATCAAGTTCAAAATAAATCTCTATCTATTTTGATAAAACGATACCGATTGTCACAATAACTGTTTAGCTTAGTCAGTACATAATATCTTATAATAATTATACACAATAGTGCGAACGAACTGTATGAACCCAGGTAATACCACTGACCTATATAATTAATTATTATACAGTATCTTAAAACTATAATGGTATAACTCAAATGTCTAAATCTATTGAAGTTCTTTATATATATTATACTACCGGTGGCAATATGTTGGGCCAATTGAAATAGTTGGCATAGATCATATAGTCCATCATTGGGTAAATGATTACAGTGACGGCAAAGTGCAAGTGGCCTTCTTGCCGGCCGTAGTGAACCTATAGATGCAGGCACGCACACGACTTATGACAACGGTCCATGATTTCCATGAATGGGGTATTAATTAGGGCCTTTCATTTGCCGCCTGAAAATGTTTGCTGGGAAGTAGAAAGTCCATTCTCAATCCCTTCAATAAAGTGGATGGAGAAGCAGAAGTCAAAAATCGTTTAGGTTAGATAAAAAATGCAATTGGTTTTTTGAACAGTTCTTATATTCAGAGCTTTTATGGAGATAAATCATGGTTATATTTGAAGTTCACAAAATGTTGCAGTATCCCTATCAATATCGTTTGTAGAATCTTGGACAAGTAGAAGGAGACCAATCATCCCCAAAAAGAAGTGCAGTTCATCGGCTTCTGCAAAATTCGAAATTGTAGCTGAGAAAAAATGTGAATTGCTGGAGATCGAGACACAAATCGCAATAGAGAAAGGAGAGCAAAATAAAATTGAAGATGAGATGAGATTGAGGCTAATGACACTTTGAGAAGAAGAACAAATAATGAAAAATGAATTACTGAAATATGAGTTGAACAAAGTCAGGAGTTTAAAGGATTCGAACTAGTTGATTCATTTTTTTTCTCAAATAAAATGACAATAGAATTTCATCGATATTTCTTATTTGTGAGTTTCTATGTAGACATTTCCTCAAATATTCTGATTGAGTATCATGGGAAAATAGTGGAGCAAAAGTTCTTCCCTAGCATTATTAATGTATCCCAATTCAGAAGGTTCTACCAATATGTCTCCAATGAAATTCATATTTTGCATATCAGGTCATCTGGAGGTTGATCTTCATTTTCACTTATGACAATGTTATACAGAACAGCACAAGCCACAATGACAGTGAAAGGATTTTCCAATTTCAAACGTAGACACAATGCCAAAACTGTAAATCTTCTTTTCCATATGTCATTCTGTCGTTCAACAGGATTTCGTAGATAACGTTACCATACCAGATTCATTATAGACTTGTTGCAATTCATCAACTACTCTAAGTAATGGTGTTATAACATGCATGGTATTGGCATATCCACTGTCCCCAACTAGCAGACTATTTCCAAATTCACCTCCTTCTAGGCGCTGGCGTATATTTGAATTATCAAATATAATTTGATCATGAGTGCACGGCAGGCCAACGAGCCACAATATCAATAATTTTCAAGTCTGCTGAAGAGATAGTTTGGACATTCATGGGAGAATATCCTTCACGGTTTCTAAAAACTTCAGCTTGTTCATCACCCAGAAGAATTATTGAAAATGAAATATATTCACTACAGAAGATATCTGGAATGAAAGTGAGTGAATATACATACCTGGAGTTTGGATTTTTGATATGGGCAGGTACAATATTTAGATCCAATGATACGAGGAAGCCTGGCTTTTCTATAAAACTGAAGATGACTTTCTGCAATTTTTTGATCATTTGAGGGCATTTTTATATATATAGGGGCTAGAGATGCCAGAGCCTGTAGACTTGCTGATATCAATCATGTCTCTTAACGGTAAATGTAAAATTGCCAGTTGCATAATATCGAAGGGTCAATAGCAATTGGTTCATTGGAAATATGGAATGGTTTCTGAAAAATGGTAACTTTATTAGTGCCTGTTCGTGAATGACAAAATTTTTCACGATTTAACCTATCAGATACAGTCTCTATCCGTTCTTCTATCTGTTCTGATATATTCAGAATCGAAATTTGGTGAAGAAATCCAAATCATCAAAATCGTCAAATTGATTACTTCTGGGGGCACACTATAACAGGATTCAAATCCAAATTTGATGATGATCAAACCTGTGATCAAACTGACATTCCGATAATTGATGCTGGTGAAACATCTCAAGGTCCTGGAGATAATGATGGAACAAACAGTTTACAATATATCAACATCTCAAGGTCCTGGAGATAATGATGAAACAAATAGTTTACAATATATCAATGAGTGTAAATCAAAAATACAACATATCTTCAGTTCATCCATAGATAAGTTTGCATATTTCCATAAAACTATATTTCAGTTTCGTTTTCAGATTTGCCACCAGAACATGTATTCAGGAATAATTATGACCATCAGAAAGAGTATTCTGAAAATTGTGAGTTTAGCTGTTGATTCTCAATTATTTGATAGTTTTTATGCAGGTTATATCTCAAGAATTGCATTCAATACTTTTGTCCTGATAACATTTTTGAATTTCAGTCTCAGAGCATTCTCAAGGAATGTTGGTAGACAAACATCAGTACCTTCTACCAATGGTCCTAGCAAGTTGAATTCTTCAAAAGGGTTCTACAGCATTAATGTTCAAATTATAGTGGATTCAAATCTGAAAATGTTGAATGTGGATGCAAGATTTCCTTGATCAGTACATGATTCTGCAATATGGATTTCATCTTTAGTTAAAAGGCATTTGGAAGAGAATTGCATTGGTGAGAATACTAATTCTTGGTTGATCGGAAATTCAGGCTACCCTCTCCAGCCGTTTTTGTTAACACCACTAGAAGGCAATAATCTGATTGAACAGGAGACAGTTGACTGAATGGGGTACTGAAGGCAAGATCCAGATGTTGTCTAGGGCATAGTGTACAATTCGTGTGCTTGACTGAAGGACCACCCTTAT
>OU896711.1:43711191-43726191 GCA_918026855.4 Phaedon cochleariae
ACGGATAGAGACTGTATCTGATAGGTAAAATCGTGGAAAATTTTGTCATTCTCGAACAGGCACTAATAATTATAATAATAATAATAATAATAACATTTATTCAATAAATCATGACAATAAATATAATAATAATACTTAAGTAACGATGATAATAATAATGATAATTCAGAATAAATGTAGGGGACAGGGAATCTATATACTGATCCTGAAATCTGATGACTTCTGGTTTCATCACTTTGATATTCAGATACACTTTAGCAGGTGCTAGACTGTATATCTGAATATCGTGGTTAACCGAAATTTCCATGTTTTTTTTTCTGAGCTTGAACCAGTATCTAATTATTTACACAAAATGTTCACATAAAATTATCAAACTTTTACACGATACAATAGATATAACAATGGTATAACAATAACACTACTTTCAAAAATGATAAAAACAATGATAATAATGATACTTCAGAACGAATATGTAAATATATATATATATATATATATGAAAAAGAATAGGACTAAAACGCATATGTATATATATGTATATGCCAATATTGTGATGCTGATGGTAGACAGTTATTTATTAATTATAACAATACTAGCGTTTCAGTCAACAGCCACTGTGATAGGGCATACTTGAATGATTTGGTGTGGCAATCTATTTTGTGTTGGAGTGGTAAGTGATTGAATAGGCTTTGACCAATATACGTGAAGCATCGTTGTCCAATAGACTTTTGGACTCTTGGTAAGATTATATTCTTATTATCACGAAATCGAGTTTGATATAAATATTTTTGATTTTGGTCAATTATATTGTTTTTCAATGAATATAACAAAGAATTTTTATAAGAGTTTTTTCAAATCGAGTAATTCTGAATCTTTGAATAATAAATCTGTGGGGAACTGTACATTGAGTTTGTATATTATTTTTATAATTCTCTTTTGGGCAACTTGTAGCGGTTTTAGGTTGTTTTCATAGGCACCACCCCATCCAATTATCCCGTAATTCAAATGTGACTGGACTAAGCTGAAATACATGACCCTCAAGTTATTCGTATCTAATATGAATGTCATTTGCTTGAATAAATACATCAATGACCTTAGTTTTTTTGTTAAATTTTGAATGTGGGTGTCCCATTTTAAATTGTTGTCAATGAATATACCTAGATATTTGGTGTGAGTTCCGCCCTGGATTGTGAAGGTGTTCTGTTTTCTGAATGGTAAATAGAGTTTCAAGTTGTTGTTTACTGGTAGAGTATTTTTATAATTCGAGAAAGGTAGGTATATAGTTTTATTGATAATTGTTAGGAGATTTTCATCGAACCATTGAATTATGGTTGTGAGATCCTTTACCAATCGATGTTCTAAATCTACCCATGTGGTGGCCTCCAAAAAGAGGACAGTGTCATCAGCGAAGGAAATAATTGTTCCGTGGCAATTCAATGATAGAAGTTCATTCAAATAAACTATGAACAGGATGGGGCCCAAAACTGTTCCTTGGGGTATACGATAGGTAACATTTTTTTGTGTGCTCATTGTGTTATTTATTTTTACCATTTGGCGTCTATTTTCTAAGTAACTTTGAAACAGAGAATGGGCTGGACCACGAATACCCATGTCGTCAAGTTTTGATAAAAGTTTGCTACGGCTAACGGTATCAAAAGCTTTTGCCAAGTCGATGAACACCCCAGCACAAGGCTTACTGCTATCTAAACTCGAATATATTTTAGTCACCAATGAAGCAATGGCATCATTAGTAGATTTTCCATGTCTGAATCCGTATTGTGAACTACTTAGCAATTTCTGGTTCTCCATAAACTCTACCAAACGCTGTTTCAGTGCTTGCTCGAAAATTTTTGCTAAATTTGATATGATGCTGATTGGACGATAATTTTCTGCCTTTTTGTGATCTCCTTGTTTAAATGTGGGTTTTATCACTGCAATTTTGAATTGCCATGGGCATTCACCTCCAGTAAACATCATATTGATCAGATGACATAACGGTTTTGCAATAAATGGACCTATTTCCTTCAATACTTTTGTTGTTATATTACCATATCCAGGTGATGAGTAGATTTTCAATAAAGATATTATATTAATTAGTTCAATTTCACTCACTGGTTTTAAAAATATTGAATTTAAGTTTGTGCTGTTTCCATTTTCATTTTTCGTTCGCATTTTACGTACGCTTGCGGTTTTAATATCTTGGGCCATTTTTTGCCCTATAGTTGAGTAGTGTTCATTGAACATTTCAACAATATTTTTCATGTTAGTTTCTGTTTCGTTTTTATCGTTCATAAGTTCTGTAATATCGATGTTGTTATTTGATGAGTTTTTATTGGTACATGCATTTACAGTTTGCCATATTTTCTTGCTATTTTTCGAATTTAATGTTATTATATTTTTATAGTATGTGCTTTTCAATTCATTCATCAGTTTGACGATTTTGTTCCTATAAGTTTTATATTCATTGAATGACTTGGTGTCTTTGTATCTTTTGTAGATTGTATATAAATTATCTCTTTCTTTCATTGATTTTATCAGCCCTTGTGTTATCCATGGTTTCTTTTTGTGATCATCTGGTATTATTTTTATTGTTGTACATATTCCAATACTAATGGTAATGAGATCAGATAAATTATCAGTGATTTGGTGTATGTTATTATTAGTTAATATTGAGTTGAATGTGTGATTCCTGAAAATTTCCGTCAGTTTTCCATAATTTATAAATTGTTTTGTTTTATTTTCTCCATCAGGCTTGTCATGTGAAATATCATATTTGACGATAATTGGGTAATGATCCGTTATTTTTTAATGTAATATTACTGGTTTCAATGTATCGTAATTGATGTACTTACTTCTGAAAAAAATATGATCAATACATGACGATGAATTTATCTCAACTCTAGTGGGCTTATTTATTAATGATTTAAACCCATTGTCATACAAGGTATTAAGGTAGTAATGCTTTTCGACCGAGTGACTCAAGAGGTTTATATTTATGTCTCCAATGAGAATTTCTGTGTCACTTTTTGCAGTATTCCTTAGGTAATCAGATAATTCATTGTTGAATATATTGATATCTATTTGATTGGGTTTGTATATAGCTGTGATTGTTGTTTTTTTATTATCAATTTTCAAGGTTCAACGCATTATTTTCACTTCTGAAATTGTTTTGATTTCAAACTCACTATCAAAACTTTGTTTAACATAAATGAGAACTCCATCATTCTGGTTATAATTTCTATAGTTATATATTTTTCTATAATTTTTCAAGTTGTATAGGTTTGGGTTGTTCAATTTCCATGTTTCCGTTAGTATTATTACGTCGAATTGATCTTTTACCTCGTTTATCAAATAAAGTTACCATTTTTTAGAAACCATTCCATATTTCCAATGAACCAATTGCTATTGACCCTTCGATTTTATGCAACTGGCAATTTTTCATTTACCGTAGGAAACATGATTGATATCAGCAAGTCTACAGGCTTTGGCATCTCTAGCCCCTATATATATATAAAAATGCCCTCAAATGATCAAGGAATTGCAGAATGTCATCTTGAGTTTTATAGAAAAGCCAGGCTTCCTCGTATCATTGGATCTAAATATTGTACCTACTCATATCAGAAATCCAAAGTCCAGGTATGTATATTCACTCACTTTTATTCCAGATATCTTCTGTAGTCAATATATTTTATTTTCAATAATTCTTCTGGGTGATGAACAAGCTGAAGTTTTTGAAAACCGTGAAGGATATTTTCCCATAAATGTCCAAACTATCTCTTCAGCAGACTTGAAAATTATTGATATTGTGGCTCGTTGGCCTGCCGTGCACTCATGATCAAATTATATTTGATAATTCAAATATACGCCAGTGCCTAGAAGGAGGTGAATTTGGAAATAGTCTGCTAGTTGGGGACAGTTGATATGCCAATACCACCCCAGGTAACAAGCTGACGTCATTTGTACGTCATTATCACGTCGGGCCTGACGTCAGGATGACTTCCAAAATGACGTCATAATTACGTTTATATGACCTTCTAAGTCAAAGACGAATGACGTCATTTTCATGTCTTCAAAATGACGTCATCCTAATGGCGTCAAAATGACGACATCCTAATGGCGGATCTTTACGATTATTCATATCACTGAAATCTTCTGCATGTTTCAGTTTATCTTGTGCTATATCAATGTTATCAGAAAAGATGAGATTTTTTTTTGTATAATTATATTGATGTTCCTTTACCACATCAAATACAAAATGATATTATAGGTAGGAACTATAAATACCAGTTTCATAAAATGTTCTTTTCATTGGTAACTTATCCTATTCGGAAGATGCACTCTGAACCCTATGGTATTTCTTCAATGGCGTCCAATTCACATTCTGCTTTTTCGGCATACACCACTTGTCTAAAATAATGACCATGCTGCCATCCTCAAATTTTACTACTTGATACATGAATATGAATGAATATGACCACCACACCACACCACATAGATAACCGAATACCATGATAATGATGGCCTTCTATGTATTGTTATTTTGTTGTTATGGTCATCATGGCCGCAACGGCGAAACGAAAGTGAACGACTTGGCCACAGCCGTCTTCTGAAGACGGCTGTGGCTTGGCGCTGGCGGTCGACGTTCGCATGTCTGCGCAAGGTCCGTGCCGACCAATCAAGTACAGTTCCCTACGCACTCTCCCGCACTGATTTAAATTCGCATTCCGGAATTACAACGTTATAAGCTTTCAAAGACGTGAAATTCGGTTTTATATTTTCAATAGCTATAGGGAGAATACTTTGCACAGAAGGTATAAAATTAACAATTATCTCAGAGACCATCGAAAACACAAATCTCGAACAGATCAGAGGAAAAATTATTATAAAGCATAATATATGATGAGTGACATGATAATATATGTTATATAACATAACTACTAACGTTTTCATATAACAGAGATGGGAAACTTCTTTATTATGAAATTTCCTTGATGTAGATGACTCAATAAATGATGGTCATAATTAGTCATGAAAATGACCATCAGATGACGTCATATTGACGACATATCAAGGACGTATAACGTCATATTAAGTACGTCAAAATGACGTCATTTTGAGGTCATATGACGTCAATGACCATAAATGACAGCTTGTTACCTGGGATGCATGTTATAACACCATTACTTAGAGTAGTTGATGAATTGCAACAAGTCTATAATGAATCTGGTATGGTAACGTTATCTACGAAATCCTGTTGAACGACAGAATGACATATGGAAAAGAAGATTTCCAGTTTTGGCATTGTGTCTACGTTTGAAATTGGAAAATTCTTCAACTGTCATTGTGGCTTGTGCTGTTCTGTATAACATTGCCATAAGTGAAAATGAAGATCAACCTCCAGATGACCTGATATGCAAAATATCAATTTCATTGGACACATATTGGTAGAACCTCCTGAATTGGAAAACATTAATACTGCTAGGAAAGAACTTTTGCTCCACTATTTTAATAATATATAATTAATCAACTAGTTCGAATCCTCTAAACTTCTGACTTTGTTCAACTCATATTTCAGTAATTCATTTTTCATTATTTGTTCTTCTTCTCGAAGTATCATTAGCCTCAATCTCATCTCATCTTCTATTTTATTTTGCTCTCTTTTCTCTATTGCGATTTGTGTCTCGATCTCCAGCAATTCACATTTTTTCTCAGCTATAATTTCGAATTTTGCAGAAGCTGATGAACTGCACTTCTTTTTGGGGATGAATGGTCTCCTTCTACTTGTCCAAGATTCTACAAACGATATTGGTCCAGGGATATTGCAACATTTTGTGAACTTCAAATATAACCTCAATGATTTATCTCCATGAAAGCTTTGAATATAAGAACTGTTCAAAAAACCAAGTGCATTTTTCATCAAACCTAAACGATTTTTGACCTTTGCTTCTTCATCCACTTTATTGAAGGGATTGAGAATGGACTTTCTACTTCCCAGCAAACATTTTCAGGCGGCAAATGAAAGGCCTTAATTAATACCCCATTCATGGGGATCATGGACCGTTGTCATAAGTCGTGTGCGTGCCTGCATCTGCACTTTGCCGTCACTGTAATCATTGACCCAATGATGGACCATATGAGCTATGCCAACTATTTCAGTTGGCCCAGCATAGTGCCACCTTATTCAAATTTATTATCGATATTTAGTGAATGGGCCTATTTTGGCATTAGGTAAAAAAAAGTTAGGTAGGATGCAGGGCCAGATATACTGCCACCCGACCCCCTTCCGCTCATTCCGGCACTTCCGCCTTACCATTATCCAAGTTTTTTCACTTTTAATTACACCAGAGCTTTTTCTGTGGATGTAAACTTGTCATCTGGATGAGAATTTTGTTGCCTGACAGTCGAACGAAAAAAATTGCATTCGGAAAGAATATGAGTCCATAGGATGATGAGTAATTTCTTTGCAGCTTTTTCAGTTAATTTAGTGAAAGGCAACAAAATTCGAATTATAAATGGCAATTTCACTTCGACTCAAAAAAACTCTAGTGTAAGTCGGCAAGACAATTTTATGAATATGTAGGTACCTAAATCACAATCTTGTTGGTGTTTTTTTTTTTAATTTCTCCACTCAAAGACCCCAATTCCGACTTTTTTTTTGTCACAACGCAAGTCGACAAAAAATTGACATTACATATTTGTTCACAATTTTGGTTGTCATGATTTCAAATGTGAGGATTTATTTGGCTAGAATTTTTTTATACATGAAATAAATTGTCTATGTAATTACCACAGCAAATAAATGAAAACCGACAATTTTATAGTGCTTATTATTTTAATAAAATACCTATACTGGTTCATTATAAGTATTTGGCAGAACTTTTTATCTTACAAAAAACAACTCAAAAGCTACCACAGCACATAGTAGGAACACAATAAAATATATTGAATTAGTCAAAATATACCAATCATGCTTCATTTTTTAGTGTATGAATATAGAAAACTAATCATTCACATGATTTCTCCGCCTATCCCGGCCTCCTTGACGATCAGCTGCAGTCCTAAACCAGGCTTTTATTATATTTTCTATTTCTGCAGCAGTTATATTGCGGCATATGGAATTCTTCCTTGTCACAACTGCAAAGAATATTCACTTGATATTGATACAGGTATAGTTGAATATGGATAGGTATAGTTGAATTATTACTATATATCATGATAAAAATTAGTTTCGTGACCTAAAATGATGAATTAAAAGTAAGAAATATCAATTGAACTTTCAAAAAAAATCCATCAGTATACCATTCAATGTCCTGAAAAATGTTTAACAAGATTGACATATATGACATATGATATGCTTCTGCATAAGGGAGTTTCCAAAATTGGTGTGATAAATAAAATGGGGTGTTGGAGGAGACATATTTGTTTAAAAATATATAACTATCACTGAACAATATGGTTACACCGTTGAATACATCGGTACTACCAGTAATTTTAAATTCCAGGCAAACTCCAAAATTTAGTATCCTAATAAATTTTTTTTAACAAAAATGTGCCTCCATTTTTTATTGTTTTTCCACCCACTTTGTATATTGACCCAATTTGAAAACACTCTGTAGGTTGGCATGCAACAAGACCATCAGAATCAAAGTTGTTCGACAATCCTTGTATACTGAGAGCAATTGATTCTGCCAGTACTTTTCCCTCTTCGTTTGTTGGGGCAGGAGGTGGCACAGTTCTTCTGAGATAACCTAAATGTTGAGAATGTTTCTTTCAGAATTCTATTTTTATTGAATCATTTCTTTTTTCAACTGTTTGAAATTTTGGATGCTGAAATCAATAAAAAAACGTGTTTAGGTATTTCCATGATTGATTGTAAAACAAAATAAATACACCAAATAATACTAAAGTTACTTACATAAATCAGGTACCTAGGCAGTTATAGAATAATCAATACTTACGGCCCTGTGGTACACGAATTGAATTTCAATTCAATCTTTTTTCATGCTTCTTTTTTCTCCCTCCATGTTATTGAATCTGTTTTTTTAATAATAATAATAATTTAATAATAATTTATTCATATTCAACAAGAGTATACATAATTTATACATAAATAATATCCACCCGAAACTAAACAGTTGAATACAAATGAATTAGCGAATAGGTGCCCATACACCAAGACATTTTCCCTCGGGATTGGAGTGACAGGAAAGTATGCGGGCAAGCTCGTGAGATTGGAACGTAGGATTTGGCCACTAACGTAAAGTGATTCATAGCGCACCAATCGGGCAGGTACGGATGTGAAAGAAAAAGTATTTAAGTTAGTGGAAGAAAAACGTCAGTTTTCGCGCGGGATAGTGTGGCGTGTAGGATTTTAGGAATTCTAAAATTTCTCTGGGGAGCGGGAGTTTTCAGTGTGAAAACGTATACATAAACTACAAGTCTGGAATATGTGGAATAACAAAAAACAAAAAACTGTACTTGCATGTTCTATGGCATCTATGGTTTATGTTTACTCAAGCTTGGTTGAAAAAAAAAGACGTAAGAGACGGGATTGGACGAAGACTTGGTTACTTGAGAAACATAAATATAGTCACGTTAGTCTCCTAAAAGAACTGAGAGAGAATTATCCAGAGGATTTCAAAAACTATTTGAGAATGAATATTGAAACATTTGATGTCCTACAAAAAATGTTGCGACCTGATTTAACCAAAAAAGATACTGTGATGAGAAATTCAATACCTCCAGAAGAAAGGTTGATGGCCACTTTAAGATTTTTAGCAACAGGAAGAACTTACGAAGATTTAAAATTTTCAACTGGCATTTCAGCTCAAGCATTGGGTTATATCATTCCAGAAACTTGCGAAGTGATATATCATACATTGAAACACTCATATATGCAGGTAGGTTTCCTTCATTTATTGATATTATTTCGATGTGATGTCATTTCATATACATCATATACATCAACAAAATATTATAACACAAGTAACGTAATAAACTAAAAAAATATTCTATAATATAACAAATGTAATTGGTTGAATCAATATCATATATTGGTGAAAGTTGAAAAGTTTCCAAGAAAGTTTGCAGCTGTAGATGAACTGGTACTAGCAGTGTTTGGTGGGGGCATCACGTTATACTCCTGAATAATTGTAGGTTCTTGAGTTGTAGAAGGACTGCATGCAAATGGAATATTGTTTATTGAATCAGTATTTTCTGTCAGTTTATTCAATGCTCCCCACGTTAGCACTTTTTGAATTAAATATTCAGCATACACCTGTTGTGATGATCTCATTTTTTGTAATTTCGCTGAAACATTCATTCCAACGGCTTGAAATTCTTCAGTAATTGAACTCTTGATCGAAAGAGCCTCAATGCAGGCTTTCATGAAGTTGGCAGTTGATTCATTATTGGAAATACATTTATTTTTCTTCAATCTCTTTGATGGGACAGTATCCGGTGATTGAAATGCCTGTAAAAGAAATATTTCTGTGAGAATTTTACTATGTATGATTTTTTGTTCATAGTTTCCAAAAACCAAGGAAGAGTGGCAATCCATTGCTGCAGAGTTCAAAGAACGGTGGCAAATAATAAATTGTGGAGGAGCTTTTGACGGAAAACATATAAGGATTATTCCACCTGCTCGTTCTGGAGCACAGTTCTATAACTATAAAAATTTCTATAGCATTATTCTTATGGCACTAGTAAATGCCAAATATGAATTTATTTACGTCGATGTCGGCAAAAATGGACGCGTTGGGGATGCAGGAGTATTTGAACAAACACTGTTTCATCAAGCCCTATCAAACGGTAATTTGAATTTACCTACATGTAATGAAACTGATAGACAGCTCAATTTCAATTTTATTGGAGACGAGGCATTTGCTTTGGGAGAACATTTTTTGAAACCATTTCCACAAAAAGATCTGTCACATGAGAAACGAATATACAACTACAGACTTTCTCGTGCCAGAAATGTAGTGGAAAACGCATTTGGGCTGATATCATCACGATTCCGAATTCTTCAGACAAGTATCAACATTGAACCTCAAAAAATTAACTATGTCATTTGCGCTATCTGTGTGCTGCATAATTTTCTAACAAGACATAGTCCATCATATACCACAAACACCTCATTTGATAGAGAAGAGGCAGATTGTCACAATAATATAATTGAAGCAGAATGGCGAGGAAATGGCTCTAGCCTTGTTGGATTGCAATCGACATCTGGAAGGAACATCAGTAATAAGAAAGCAAAAGAAAATAGACAAAGCTACGTAGAATATTTCATGGGTGAAGGAAAGGTTAGCTGGCAAGAAGAAATGCTCAGAAAAGGAAAAGCTTAGTTAGAAATTCTTGATATGATTGATGTAATAGGAATATATATTTGTTCTTACCTCAGTGACGTCCACTTCATTTTGGGAACTTTCCCCTTCCTCTTCCTGACTTGAGTTTTCTCCTTCAATCTGAGCTGCATTATTGCTTTGCTGGTCTTGCCTTTCTTCACAAGAATCACCAACTTCGCTGGTTGAACTCTCCATATTCGAAATACTGTCTGTAGCTGTTTCTTGATCAATTGTAAACTGTAATAATTGAAAGTACCATAATGTTGGTTGGTAAATGTCATCTGCTGATGCCCCACTTCTTTGCGAATCTTCAATTTTTTTCAGCTCCTTCCTGAATGATCCACGAATTGATTGAATTTTTTTCATAACGAAGTTCTTATCCGCCTCCATTATTTGGAATTGCTTGCACACTTCAATCAATTGTGTTATTCCTACATTCTTCAAATTCTTATTCATGTACGCTTTAGACTTGATTTTCCATAAAGATGTATGTTCCCTATATACTCTTATGAATTCTGTCATGAAATCTTTCGAAAAGTACCTGTAACAAAAATTTTGATGGATTTTCTAGGGATATAAATGGGAAACAAAAAGGCACAGTTGTGTAATTCATCAAATCATCAAATGTATGTTTCGATATTGTACGAAAAAATAAGTATCAGCATGATTCTACTAGGTTTAGAAACTTTGAACAAAAATAATACATCCATGTATTTTACTTACCTCGTATCCGTCATTTTTTGTATCAGTCCAAGCGCACCAGACGCCACAAACGATAAAGAATTGCAAACACCAAGCACGTGGTTTTACGCGTCAACACAACCGCCGCACGACTGAACGGCTCGTGGAATGGCGCGTTGCACCACACACACGAGCGCTCTTTCGGGCAGGATTGGCGCGTCACGTTCCAACCTCGTAGGAAAATGTTTCCGTGTATGGCCGGCTATAATCCGCGTAAGTCTAGATCAGACTTGAGTGCGAATGTACAGTATTCCTATCCAGCGTCGAGTAGCCATATTTCATTTATAAATTGGGTAATTATCTAAGTTTATGAAACGTAAAAAAGAAAATTTGAATATTACTACAGACAGTATTCAAATATCACTATTATAGTAATGATAATAAAAGCAGTAATAGAATTACAGAAAATATGAATAATAATAATACTTGCCCATTAATGAAAATGATAACGAAAGTAAAAATTATAAAAATACTTATACCAATAATACTAATCCTAACTGAGAACATTAATAGTACTAATAATGAGAATAATACTAAGAAAAATAATTCTACTAATAATAATAATACTAGTAATAATAATAATGATACTACTAAGAATAATAGTAATAACAACAATAATAGAAATAACAATAACAACACTAATAATACTAATGTGATATAACATAATTATAATTTGTCATACAAATTCCTGCCCTGCTCGGTTAGCCACCTTTTGATCTTTTTTTGTATTCAACAATATTTGATATTTCCCTGAGTCTCATAGGCATAAGATTGTAAAGTCGCGGTGCTTTGTACCTACTCGAATGATTTTTGACCGATACTCTTTTCCATTTGTTTGGATATTATTTGCATGTTTTTTTTTTGACCTTGTAATGTAAGTATGAGTCGGGTATCCGTTATTCCTTTTGTTCATGTGTTGATGAACTAGCAAGTTGCAGCAGTATATTTGCCGGATGTCAAACAGTTTGGTTTCACCAAATAATAGTGTAGTGGGGTACCTCATATTCTTACCCTGGATTATTTTTATTATCTTTTTTTGAATGCTTTCTAGTGGCTTCAAATACGAGCTTCCTACGCTACCCCATCCTATTATTCCGTAAGAAAGGATTGATTCTACCAATGATTTGTAAACTGAGATCAGTTGATCATATTGCAAAAAATGCTTTAATTGTCTGAATTTATACACTATGCCTCTCAGTTCCTGTACAACCGAATTCACCTGGTACTGCCATTTTAAGTGACTGTCTATATAAATACCAAGATATTTTATTTTGTCTGTTGATTTTATTGATACTGAATTACCATCATCTTCGTTAAAGTCTAGACTGTTGAATTCTGGTAAGTTATTGGATATTGAGATTCATTCATTTCGAATGAATTCATACCAGTCTATTATCAATATCAAACCCGACAGAAACGCGAAACACAAAAAGTGAGGTTATCTATCTCAGCAGGTATCAATGGGTTATTTTAACAGCCAATCAGAAATGCTCCCTGAAAAATCAGCACTGCCAACACTGCCAAAAATATCGCTAGCTGACAGTCTGCTAGCCTTCAGTCAAATATCCGATGAACGCATCATTTGTTAGCTAGAACTTTGACTAAGTTACAAGTTACAGTCAGCTACCTATAACTTAAAACCAGGAATTGAAAAACCGGCTCTTAATATTATCACATTGTATTCCAATTTTTGTGCTGATTTTGATGAACCCTTTTCTAAGTCTGAAAAGGAAGGAATGTTTGTTAATAAAGTATACATTTTAAAATTTCCATATCTTACCGTTTCAGAATAAAAAATAGGCACATTTTTGGCAAATTCTAAGTATCAAAATATACATAAACACCCTGTACAAACACATATATATTCACCAATAATTGAAAAAATATTGAAAACAAATTGATCTGTTTTCAGTTCTCATTTGAAATGTTTCTCAAAATATCAAAGTTACTACAATCAAGTCACTAACCAATTATGCAGAAAATTAGCCTTTTTGCAAAATACACTTGAAGTTTAAGAACATTTGGAACCCACTAACAGTTTAGGAAAAACTAAATTCACTTGATCAATTTTCACTAGTTTCAAAATCACTCACCAGATATATAACAGCAACTCCTTCACAAATGTTTCTTTGAATTTGCAGAATCAGCTAAAATAACTTCTATAAGGAGTGCTCACGTTACCGAGGTCGAATCGGGGTGAATAGTATGAACAATCCTGAAGTATTGCCCTAAACATGTATCTTGTATTCTTCTAGTTTTTATGGAAGGCAACAGTCAACTCTGAAAAAATATAAATAACTGAACTCCTAAAGGTCTGAGCATGGTTGGTAACCAACTTGAAAGACTACATATGGAAACAATGTTTCATTACATTGATATATTCGATGAAATCAACAAAGATTGTATGAAAAAGCATTGATATTTCTGCTTCACAATGGTTATACCTAGAAAGCTATAAATGTTTAACTCTTTATACATACCTTGAATTAATAACAATCAGACTGGTACATACAGTATCAATACATACGTTCCATACGTTGTTGAATCTTATGAAAATGGAAATAGTCTGGCCCCTTGTCCTGTATTGGTTGTATTGACTCCATGAATTGTTAGAAATTGACACGAATAAAGAATACACGAAAATTCCCTAAATAAATTTTCAACCGTCATTTAACCTAATAAATTGACACTATTGACAAAAGTCAGAAGTGGAGTTACTTTTTTCGGACGCCATTTTGGGGATTGTACAAACTCGCGCGTACAAAAAAAATTTGGATTGAAGAAGATGGGCAAGATTCGTTTCTGTTTCTGTTAAGATATACACTTCTCCCAGGAATTAACGCACCACCAACAAATACCCAAAAGTTTGAGGTATATTTTTGTCAAAACTACGTACCGATTTGTACAATTTGGCTTTGAATGAACAATGGTGTGCAATTTGTATTCGCTTTGAAACCTCTTTTCTATGAATACCGGGTGTAGCAATTGTAGCGTGTTTTTTTTTATGAAGTTTACAATACCCTGTAGAGTGCAACAGTTGAATCATTAAGCTAGAATTGTAATTACACTTTAGCCTCATCTTTTCTCAACATATCTTTCTTGGATTCACTCCATTATCTTTCCTATTACTCCAGAAACACCAATTCAAAGCATAACATGATTTTATGGAAAATTAACATCCAAATCTAACAACGAAAAAACGAAACAGAATGCAGAGAAACAAATTAAACAATAGTAGTAGGCAAAATTTAGCCTCGCTCTCCGATGATCTCTACTTAAAGCTGGACCTCGAGCATCAATTCTAGGTCTCAAATTATGTTCATTTAGTCGCTGACGAACAGTTTCTGTACAAACTTGTGAATCATCAGCATTTCTAAGCTGAGTTTGGAGTGTCCGAGCTGTTACAAAACGTTGTCTTAATGCAGACAGTCTTAAAAATCGATCCTCAATCGGAGTTGTTATTCGAGTCCTTCCCTGTCCTGGCCTGCGACCATTATTTCCAGTCTCTCTGTGTCTTTGTATGACTCGTGAAATGGTTGTGTGACTTACTTGAAATCGTTCACCAATTCTTCGGTAAGTCCAACCTTCCTCAAACAATATTAATGTTTGAGCACATTCTTCCCGTGTGAGATTTCGCGTTTCTCTTTCCATATTCGTCGATAAAACAATTCGCTGATCAAGAACTTACACTGACAATATGCATCTGTATTTGACAATTACTGGTTCTCCATATTTTTCCATAGCCTGCTACAGATAAGCTCGTAATGCTAGTTGAATCCAATAAAATCATGTTATGCTTTGATGTTTCTGGAGTAATAAGAAAGATAATGGAGTAAATTCAAAAAAGAAGTTGAAAAAAGATGACACTAGAGTGTAATTACAATTCTAACTTGATAATGTAAGTGTTACACTC